>JBBPDC010000019.1:18746654-18749154 GCA_037974485.1 Hemigrammopetersius urotaenia
ATACAGGAGTAACATCACTATTTACATTCTAGCACTGCAGGAGACAGCAGTTCAGTGTAAACTGTACAGTACAGATATGGGTTTACCCTCATATTCTCTTACAGGGGAATGAGTTTAAAATGAAATTAGTGTTTTGGCAGCAGATTTAGGGTTTACACTATAAAAATAGGCATTTTTAGGCATAATTTTACCATTTTTTCACAATTCGCTGGTTCCTGTTACACAGTGTGTCATCAGTACTGTCACAAACCAATAATGCTGTCCACAGTGTCTTCGACCGCCATGTCCCTCCAACAGACTGAAATTCCAAATCTTTGGGACATGGCCTGGTTTCCACTGGCCTGCCGAGGGACCGGGCCAAAGAACGATCGGAAAACAGACCAGAAGTCCGAGTGGATCTAGCTCTGTTTCGTGTGGAGATGCTCAGGAAGGCAGTGATAGAAGCAGATGTGATTAAATGTAGATGAATGGTGTGTGGCCCACACCTCTCAAAGCAGATGTGCGGTGTTGCATGGCGCTCATCTCATTAAGATGTCATGTGAATGAGCTGAGTGGGTTTACGGCAAAATGCCCCAGTGACTCTTTCACTTTCTCTCTCTCTCTCTCTCTCTGTCTTTCTTCCTCTAACCCTCCACCCCCCCTCACCCACCCCCCCTCGCGACCTGCTTGTCGCTCTTTAGCTGCCGACGGCCCTTTAGAGCCTGTCAGGATCCTTTTGCCTGGCGCTTCCCAAACATATTGTGCTTTTTCACATAATTAGGCAAGAGGGATTTCATTAAAAAGCGCGGGACGCCAGGTTCCTCCACACTTGCAGCGGCGCCGCGCTGCCATCAGCCGCACGGCCTCTCCCGGAGGGGCTGCGGTCTGTCTGCTCTGCTTCCTCCTCTCTTCCTCCCATTTAGGCTCATCATTCTGACACCCAAAGAGGACGGGAGGCTAAAAGGTCCCCCAACCGAAAATCTAAAACTGTGTGTGTGTGTGTGTGTGTGTGTGTGTGTGTGTGTGTGTGTGTGTGTTAGATTGTATTCATTCTTCTGTAGGTTAATAATGGGCAAATAATGGATGTCAAACATTGGCTGATCTGAGGTCAGAACGACCTTATTAACGAAATCCTGGGCTAAAAATGTCTAATCAGAATTCTGGTGTGTGTTTAACCCCGTCCCCGGCTTGTCTTGAGTCGTCTGACCGTAAGTGGACGGTCGGACCCCGAGTCTCCTCGTGTCTCGAGGACATTTTTTGCGATTATGAGTTTGTGGATGGTGGACAGGTGCCACACTAGGTCACGGTTCTATTTTCTGCATCACGTTCTCGCTGCGTTCGCGAGTCCCACGCGTCCTCGTCGCGTAAATTCAGGGGTGCTGTGTGAAGGTGGAGCCGCTGCTCTCCGGGTCCACACTGCTGACACTGAGGGGCCACACGGGTCAGGGTCCACCTCCGAACCTGATCAGAGCCTGCCGTCAGGTCGCAGGTGTGTTCTGCCTTTGGTCCAAACCATGTAAAGATAATTATTGTGACTCACAACGTTTACATTGTATTGTTTTTTGCTGCTCTTGCTTTCGTCTGTCCCCCTTCTGGCGTAACAATGGAACTTCCCCACTGGGGGACTAATGAAGGTCTTATCTTTGACATTCAAATTTTCTCCCATTTGATCTGACCCACGCGCCTTTTTTTACATTCCGGTGAAGCCGGTGGGTGGAATCTGCAAAAATGCTTGATCTTTAATGGTGTTGCACATTAATGTAACACACACACACACACACACACACACACACACACACACACGCTCTACTGGTCAGGAGTTGGTCTCCCGCCGGGAAGACTGAATCTTCCATGGCTTTATCCCTGATTAATTAGAGGAAATCTGCTAGATCAGTAAAGATGCCCCCCCTGCGTCTGCGCCTGCCAGGATGACTGAGCTCTGACCCACATCAGTAGAGGTCGATGCCACAGACTGATGACCACAGCTAAAAAAACATGATACTGTAAACGAAGCATAAATCAACAACTACGCAGAAGATACACATAACTTGTGCAGCTCCACACCCACCTGCAGTTCCATTAATGCACCATCCACCCTGGACTAGGGGCGTTTAAATGTCATGTTTATATTCAGATTAGTTAGAAGCACAAACTGAGAGCAGAACCTTTCAAATGGGTCTAAAGGATCTTGTTCGAGGACCATGTGGAACCTTTGAGGGCACTTTTCTGTTGATTGTACCTCAGGGCCCTAAAATTTACCAGGACACACACACACACACACTTATGGTTAACCTCCAAGTGTTCTGAGCTGTACAGTAACATTGCTTTAGCAGCTGCTTGAAAATGTGTTCCACCCTAAGCGTGTCTTTTGATGGCGAGGATCTAGCAAGCGGGTGATAATTGGCTTCAGATAAAATGGTTTTCTGGGTAAAAATGATTTTAAAGCTTATTTTTGTGGGGTTTCACCAACCAGAGGCCGTATTACAGAAACTTCCTAACCTGAAAGTCCTATCTTAACGGT
>JBBPDC010000019.1:18754154-18759154 GCA_037974485.1 Hemigrammopetersius urotaenia
GAAATCCGCCTTTTCTTCCTTAAGTGATTGGAGTTTGAGCTTTAGAAATGCGCCTAACGCGATCGTTTACTGAAAGTACTGTCTCAGGCTTTTGAATGGGCTTCGATTCCAGGAGTGAAAAAGATCTGCTCGGATTTAATTGCTGTTTAGACTTCAAAGCTGCCGCCGCATCCACGGCCGTCATGCTTAAGAGCCACCCCGCCGAGTGCAGCTCCAACCCTAATGTAACACGTTTCCCTTCGGCATTCAGATGCTTCCGAAGGCCTTGATTTGCCGCTTCAGGTGTGTTAGATTAGTGCTGGATCGAAGCTCTGCGGGTGGGTAGCTCTCCAGGAGCTGGGCAGAGAAAAAAAAAGAAAAAAAACAACAAATGTAACGTACAGAAGGATACTTCTCCAATTCCAGAGGCCTAGAGGACCAGATCATTGCACGGTCTGTGGTCTTCCTAGGCCTAACAAAACTCAAACCAGCGATGCCTGTGCAATATCGAGGACCTTCCTGGAGAAACACCTCAACCAGGTCGCTCAAGTCCAGTCAATTTCACCCACAGCCAATCAGTGAGCTCCAAAAGCCCATGTAAAATATTCATAGACAGAAGTGGAATTGGCCTCCTGTCTGACAGATCTCCTCAGCCGACACCAGACGTGCAGCCAAAGCCGACAGGATGTTTGCATGCGAGATTTCGTATTTGAGCAGAGATTGTGTGTCTAGTCTTGAGAGCAGCTTACGTTCTGCTAACACACTCTGTGAGCAGGATGTGGGGAGCGCGACGGATTAGACGCTATAGAAACCCAATTCGGCCGATCGCAATGCGCAAGCTTTCGGGAGTTTTCCTCCTCTCACGGGAAAAAGCAGGCTCGGGTTCAGGAATAGCCTCAGGAATAGACCTGTCAAGCTCAGTTCTACAGTGGAAATCGCACCACATCCAGACTTTATTGTGGAGCATGTAATGGTCCATCCATGCTGGGCTGATGCCCTTTCACACACAGCCATATGCACAGTTCTGGACCGACTGATTGCTGGCTGTTCAGTAAAGAGACTGTTGGCACCTCGGCGAGCCAGCAAGCGGAGTGCTTATGCTACCTCTCACTCTGCATTAATACGAGTTTCGCTGGGATCCATCGGGACGCAGTGAGGCATTGGAGCTGACAGGCCGAGACCAGCGTGGGCCAACAGGTGGGCTACTACAGCTCTAAACAGCTTCCAGCGCGGTGAGGGATCCTTGGCAAGGGTCAACGAGAGCCAAGGTTTACGGCAATGAAGAAAAAAACCCTAGATGGATGGGTTGAAATATGCTACGCCGCTTTTCTGGCACCTTCTCCACACACCCACGCTTCCACCCTCCTGCTCTGCCAACCTCTGTGCAAGTGCATATATGCGAGTGTGTGCAGCGTTCTGGGGCTTTTGTGGACGGTTGGGGGAGAAGAATAAAAGCACACTTTCCGCAGAGCTTCCCGGAAACATCTGCCTGTGCGTTTGTGGGTTTACTCGGCGTGGAACTCCCCGTGACCTCCACGAGCAGAAGATTCACACATAGGATTGGATTCCATGCATATGCAAATGGTATTTATCTATGTCTTATTGATTCATACAATATTTATTCTTCTGTGCCTTTCCGGAGCCGCCTCTCACTCGAGCGAACGCCCCATGCTCCCCTTGAGCGAGTGAGAGCTGAGAGATGCAACGGTTTCAACGCCCCTCTGGAAACACACAGAGGGAGGTTGAGAGAGAGAAGTTGAACGAGAGCCAGTGCATTTTTTTTCCTCTCCTTTTCTCCCCTTTTTGGCAGGCAAGTAAAGACTTTTTTCTCGAAAGAGTAAAAGCAAATGGAACTTCAAAGTGTGACCCCATTTGAAATCATTACGGGCCGCCATTTCCTGTCCCCTTCTTCGAAGACTCTATTGATTTTTTTTTTAACCATCTTGGTCCATTCCTTCGCACTCGTCGCTGCCTCGCTCCGGCCGGTATGCGGTAACTGTAGCGACTGTGATCTGAGGATGACTATGAATGACAAACTGGCCCCTGTGCCGGGTGTCCCATAAATCACCCAAACAATGACGCGCAGTCCTGCTCTCCGCCTGCCGTGCCGGAGATGGATTGTGGGTGCAGCGGGGGGGAAACAAAATGACGCACCCCATTAGCTTGGGGGGGGGTAGGCTTATTCAAATCGATAAATCGCTCTGCTGAAGAAAACGCCCTTCCCCTTCCATCCCTCTTCTCCTTCCCTTCGTCCTCCCTCTACCTCTGGAACCTGTCCAGCTCTGATAACAAGCGACACGCGTCTCGTCTGAACAGGCAGGTGCTGCCAGGCACCCAAAACAGCTCACAGGACGTGAGAGAGAGAGAGAGAGCGACAGACAGACAGAGAGAGAGCGACAGACAGACAGAGAGAGAGAGAGAGAGAGAGAGAGAGAGAGAGTCCTGTTGCACCAAACAGCTTTATCCTCTAGACTGGGTACAAAAAACAGACACTTTAGATCATTTTAATTGGCATATAAAGGCTTTTTCGGACCCAGGCAATTACAAAAGGCCCGTCAGTGTATGGATCCATATTCGGTGTAGGTATATGAACGGGTATCCTGATACAAAACCAACATTTTTATTCCAAGAAATGAATTTTCTTGGACAGCAAAGTCAAGCAAGTGGCGTATTCCTTGTAATGGAGTGCCCAGATTTGCAGGATAATGGCTTGGTTCTAAATTCTGATTAAGGCTGCATGACTTATTTAGAGGACCGTGAATTAGAGGAAGCCGAGCGCGAGGCCACGTTACCTACTGAACCAGGTCCAGCGCGAGAACACAAAATCTCATTTCATAATGCTTTCAACCAAGCAGTGGTTTTAAATCTTGTTAAAGCAATATGAAGTCTGCGGAATGATGCATGTCCTCGAATATCACTTACGCCATCCTGAGCCAACAAGTAGTTTAAGCATAAAGAGTATTTTCCAACTGAAAGCAGTAAAGAAATGATTTCCACCAACATGTACCTCACAGTAAATTTAGATGGTTGGTAACTGATCCTTAAGTTAGCATGCCATGCTAATGTCTTCATAGCTTGTCCTCTCCTATTTATAAGAACCCTGGGCTGATGAAGTGGGACAGGGAGGTGAAAAGGAGCAGGAGAAGGGCCTGAGCCTCCAGCCGGCCCACCGGGGCTGATGCCTGGGAAGTGCTGTTGTGTCAAGCATCATCAGCCTGATGACCCCATGCTGTCACGTGGAGACCCCTGCAGCACATGGACTTAAAGAAGAGCTGTTAAAACCGTCCAGCTCATAATTTCTAGTACTATGTGGACCATCAATGCCAAACGCTCACAATAAGATCTGTGACCAAGGCCACAGTCTGTCTGCTACAATGGTCATGGAAGAGAATCAATTCAGTGGGTTCTAATGTGTCCTTTATTAAGCTGGACATACTATGGGATCTGATGAACCAAGGTAAGAACAGGTGTGAGCGATGGTGCGCTCAATATAAATGCTGTAAATTACTAAGTTCAGTCAATTACCAGAATCCTGACCTTGGCAGTGGTTTGAGAGTTTTTCGTGCAGCCAACCAGAAATACAACTTAATCAAAATATATGCTGCGGTCACGATTTAGGGCTTTTTTAGTGCCAGGACAGAAATTCACTACCCTGTATTTTAATACACAGTGCATAACATCACCAGTATCAGCACTAACTGGTGGCTGAGAGACAGTTGGACCTTAACCCTAACCATAACCCTAACCTTAACCCTAACCCTAACCCTAACCTTAAGCTTAACCTTAACCTTAACCTTAACCCAACCCTAACCCTAACCTTAACAGTCACCAGTTAGCGCTGACACTGGCGATGTTACGCAGTGTGTATTAAAGTACAGGGTAGTGAATCTTTATCCTAGCACGATAAAAGCCCTAAATCGTGATCGCAGCACGTATTTTGATTAAACTGTGTTTTGTGATGGCTGCACCAAAAGTCGTGAGACCGGGTTGGTTTGGTTGATGGTACTTGAGCCAAAAAAGCTAAGATATTCATAGTCTGTGTTTTCTTGGCTTCTTCTCACACAGAGGAGCAGATTTAGCCCCATGGAGTCTAGGAGTCGCAGGGGTATGGACCCAAGAGCAGCGCCTAACCACCACACTAGTGATGAGAGTGTCACCCCCTGCTCCGGAGCCACTGTCAGTGCCAGTGCCACTTCATGCTCAAGAGAACACGGTGGCGACAGTGCCACTTTGTACTCAAAGACCATGGCTGACCCGTGTCAGCAGTGTCGCCAACAGAGGCAGCAGCAACAGTTCACTCCCAGGAGATCTGGGCCAAGGTGCCACCGATGTCGGCAGTTCCACCACCGCCAGCACAGCCCATGCCCAGGAGAGCGTGGCCAAGCTGTCACCAGCAGCATCAGTGCCACCTCATGCTCCAGAGAGCACAGCTCAGGCCTCAGCAAACAGGACAGGGCTACCCAACATGCACCCTTGTCTCTCAGCCAGAGAGTCTGAACAAGACACTCAAGATGGCAGGTCTGTGTGAAGGTCCAGGCGAATCCTAAGTTCTTGAAGGTCCCGGAACCAGAATATCATTCTGTAGCAATGAAGACAGAACCGGATCACTCTGCACTGGCAGATTTAGAGCCAATCAAGACGAAGCGACGTGTATCTTGGCTCCAAATGAAACCAGAGGCCTGGAGGAATGGAAAGGCATGACAGCTAACTCTGTCTGTGCCAGGGCTCAGGGGAGAGGAAGACATAGTGGCTTATAGTGGCTTCAGCAGGGACAGGTATCGATAACCATCACACTTAACGTGACGTATCAGCCTGACAGGCGTTTTTTGGACAGCGGAGAACGCTGGACTGAGCAGGAGGAGAAATGAGGAGGCATGGAAGTTCTTCCTCCTGCCCGAGACAGGGAGGGAGAGAGAGAAAATTAATTAAAACCGCGAGCAGAGATAGCGAGAAAGGAAAAGGGGCACCTTGTTCATGGGTAAAAGAAAGAAAAAAAGCCAATCACGGCACAGCGAGCTGTT
>JBBPDC010000019.1:18777128-18787632 GCA_037974485.1 Hemigrammopetersius urotaenia
TAGAGGCTCTTTGTTCTGCTTGAATGATTCATACATAGGTCACTGTGTGTCTTAACCAACAGAAACATTCCTCTGAACCTACTCAGGTTCATGGACTGGACTGGAAACCAAAGTCCAGCATCAGGATTATTTTGCTGTGCTTGGCATCCCAACACTCGAGTCCATCATACGTGAAGGTCTTAGCTGATCATTTAGTGATAAAATCCCTCCCCGGAAACGTCTGTGTTATCCTCCCCCTCATTCTTCTTATCGTGAGGAGTTTGTAAACAGATAGCAGGGCCTGAAAAAATAAATACATCTCCTGCGCTTCAATCAAACAGACCCTGCTGCGAGAAAACCACAGCGGAGAGGAGGGAGCCGCCGCTGTCCCAGACACATCATTCCCTGTCAAACAGCCCGAGCGCCCAAATGAAGAGGTGGGCCGCGGTGTACAGAGTGTCTTCACTACTGTAGCGTCATCTAACTGTGACAGATTGAAGCTCCTCTCTGCGCGGGTTTGTGTACTTGGTGTGAGTAACTAGAGGAGTGGTTCTGAATCGTTTTCCTTGCTCCAACAGACCCGAGACAATTAATCTTCTAATTAACAAGCAGTCGTTCGAGGACGGGGCGCCGGAAACATGCATCTCTGAATGAAAGCTCAGGATGAAAGATCTTTTTCTGTTGGTTTAAACTAGGGATGCACCCAAATTATGATTTTTTTTTTTGCCCAAAACCGAAAACCCGAAAACCGAAACACCAAAAGAAATGATTATTCCAAGCTTTGTAATTGCATAAATTAATATTCATGGTTCAAAGAATAAACCTGTTACAAAACGATGAAAAGCTTTATTTAGCATTGCACCATATAAAATAAAAATTGAAATATGATATTTGACTTGGCCCCACTCATGAATAGCCTAAAAGCAAGAAATATTATATAATTAAATATCTTCTCTCATAAAACCAGTGAATTCAAATGCATTTTAATTTTCTGAGCGAAGTGCCTGAACACTGTGCGTTCAGAACATGAGCTGTAAAACTGCTGAAAGCTAAACACCATTCTCTGTAGGCCTTTAACAAAATAGTGTATTAAACAGAGGCTGCAGCCCATATATTAACTGGAATCACTGGAAAACTTTCCTGCCTTTTCAGAAACACAGACGGAGTGGGTGTGCTGGAAGGGTCTCCCTCTTTTTGATTTTATATGATAAATGAATCCCGATGTTGGGAAAGTCTTCGGGGATGAACCCCCTCTAGAAATTTCAGACATGCTGCCTCTAATCCAGTCTGTAGCTTGCGGGTGTTGATCTGTTTTGGCCGCGTTAAAAAATGCATTTTCTTGCAATTTTAAGCCGAAATTCTTCGGCCGCCAAATATTCGGTGCATCCATAGTTTAAACGTTCCAACTGCTCCGCCCACCTCCTCTGTTTGCTACACTCTTGAATGTGGCAAACTGAGCCAACAAGGTCCAACATGACCCTTAAGGTCCAATTGTGTTAGATAAATAAGGGCTAAAATTTCTGTGCACTCATTTATTCCATGAGAATCAATGAAGAAAGAATTGCAATCGAATGTGGTGCAATCAAATTCTCAGAGTGAAGATATCTTTATACTTGACACTTTCCATTGAAGGCCAAAGCGTTTCATGTTCTTCACGTTGCCCACCTTCATCCTCCGCTCAACGTTAACGGCGCTAAAACAAACTAAATTAAAACATGCCCAGAACGAGAGTTGGGAACTGCTGACCTGGGATGTTGACTTGAGAAGATTATGAAAGCCTGTGCTGCTGATTGGTTGATGAGGAAGGTGATGAGCCTGTTGACTGCGTGTAATGGAATTGTGATTAATTATGATGAACAATCAGGGAAACCTCCCATCCACTAATTAAGCATGAGGAAGGGCAAGAGGGTTTGTACTGCATGCATACACACACACACACACACACACACACACACACACACACACACACACGCACACGCACATACACACTCTCTCTCTCTCTGACTGAATGAGGTCTGTGCTGGCTAGAGGTTTCTAAATGGCTAAAACAAACGTAGCCTGAAAGAATATTCCGCAGTAAAAGAGGTGTGTAGTTGAAAACACGTTCTCTGAATAATGTGATGGAGACACAGAGGCTAACACTACAGATAAACACATTTTCGGGGTTTAATTGCCAGGTTGTTCACCTATTTATCTTCTTTATCACACACTGAACGATGAACACTCAGTAACACAGTCATGTGTGTCCATATCTGTCCATATCTGTCAATTTCTGTCCATGTCTTGTTGTCATAAAAACCTGATACAAAAGCTGGCATAGGCACATGGAACACTTAACTGAGCACCTCAGTCCACAACATTAATGATGCTGTAGCAACAGAACATTGATAGCAGGGGAGTGGGAGAAAGATGGATGGATGGATGGATCGATAGATCGATAGATAGATAGATAGATAGATAGATAGATAGATAGATAGATAGATAGATAGATAGATAGATAGAGTTTGATTATGACTGAGAGACAGAAAAAGAGAGTGAGACAGAGTGGCAAAAAGACAAAGAATGATGGCAACAGAAAGAAAGAAAAAAAGAAAGAAAGAAAGAAATTCAGACTGAGAGACAGAAAGAACGAGAGTAAGAGCCTGAGACAGAAAGGCGGAGAGAAAAAATGGTGGTAACAGATAAAGAAGAAGATAAAGAGATTAAACTCTGGATTTAAAGCCTAGAAAAATCAAATAAAGAGACCAAACTGAGGCAGAGTAAGAACACACACCGCCATGTTTGGGCAGAGATGGCTCTAACGCAACGGCTTCATTGATTTAATTGGATTTAATTGAAATCAAATCGATGTGGTCTGAGACGGCAGGAGAAAGGGAGAGAAAAACTCACAGCAGCCAGTTTCTATTCCACAAAGCTGCGAGAGATCAGATCCAGACACACACATCAGCCATTGTTGAAGATAAAGTGTGTTTGCGTGTGTTTTGTATATGATAAAGCGAGGCTTGGCGTTTAGTGCTCAGTGGGTTTTATCGCTGTTTGTCGTCTGCCTCCTGAGAGCGAGAGAGGAAGAGGGAGCGAGAAGATAGTTAGCTGATAGCGCTCAAATCTCAAACGGTCATTACTTTTAAGTGCAGCGCCGGGTCGGTGGTGATGTGGTCCATAAAGCTACTCCTCTATTCCACACACACTTCAAAACACAGTTCCTTCTCACGTAACACTGAGATAAGTGTACTGGCGCACCTCGGTATCCGTCAAGTGCCATTGCCTTGCCAGTGATCCCATTTCCCTGTGTGCATGCTTGGAGCTCGGGATGATAGTCGCCTACTCTGATAGCTTTATTCTCCAAGCCATTATTAACACGATGCTTCAGCCGAGCCAAGGTAGAGCTAGGACTTCCACTCTGAAGATCTCGGCTTGACTCTGAGAGGCAGGAATAGACAAATCGAATGACCTGCTCCGGATTTACAAAGCCAAATAGCACAGAGCATTTGTTTTCACGCCAAATGGGTCGAGAATGGTAATTTTCATATCCAAAATGTAAATTAGGCTCAAGATTTTTATAGATGAATCGTTTAAAATCAAGGGTTAGTCGTGGCAACGTCCAGCAGCATCCATGCAAAACGCTGCTCAAGGGACATTGAGCTTCACTAATGTTTGTCAAATCAGATGCAAAGTAAGTAGCCCAGCAAAGTTAAAACAAACATGGGCAACTCCATTAGTCGTGTGCTGCCTGCCGTCCCAAGCAGAGCCGGCATAATCGCAGAGCAAGAAGCCCTGTTTGCAGGAAAAAGAGCCCTGGGACAGGTGTGTGAGCTCACCGGTCTAAGCTCCCTCTTTCATCCCCCATTCAAAGGCCTTCCAAACAGCATAGTAAAGACCTCGCTACGGCACTGAGCTGACCCTCCACTCCTGCAGGGTTGAGCTGAATAAGAATTTACTTCGTCCCGCAAGTTGGGCTTAAAATGGCGTAAACAAAGCCGAGCGGCTGTAGAACCGCCAGCCTGGACGCTGCAGGTCACTGGAATAAGCTGCCTTTGGTGTCGGGCTCCTTTTTATTAGCCTTTCTCGGGTCAGGAAGGCTGCACTTTCGGGACTGTACATAATTACCTCTGGCTATTCCATGCAACTTCTGAAGTCCTTCCAGGGTTTCTCCAGGAAGAAGCGGAACTGTCTACTGTGTCCTCACTTGCTCTAGCCCTCTCTTCCTCCTACTTAATGGCCTGCCGGGCATCTGCATTAGGCTTCAGCACCAAAACTAATACATTTAGCAGAGACACGTTACCACTTTACGCTCATCCCCTCGTGCTCTTTCCTGGCTCAAGCTGCTTAAACCCAAAAAAGCCACCCATAAAGCGCATAGTTGGCCATAACTACATCACCAAATCCCAGCAAATAAATAAATAAATCAAGGCAAATCTGCAGTCCTCTGGCGCCTTTTACATAAAACAATTAAGAGGGTATGATCTCTTGCCATGCTCCGCTCCCCTCCTGCGCTGGGCTAGAGGACTCCATCAGAATGGAGGGCATGCCATCTGGACACATCGGCCTAACAAGTGGCTCCAGCCAGAGGGAGCGTTTTTCTGCGTGGTCTTCATCCCAGATTTTTGTCGGACATTTCGCCCCGGTTCAGAATGACAGCATGTCAAGTTCATTTCGTTTGACTTTGTTTTTGTTTACGATTAGTGTCATTTTAAATTTTAACCCAGCTTTCTGGCCTCCACCGACCGTGTCAGTGTCCCAATGGCACGACTGTGGAAGGATGTAGGAAAGCAGGTCCTGCTTCTGGGACAAGAAAAGACATTCGACTATTCAAAGTGTTGCTAAAGCAGCGTGGAGGGGAAGGCTAATCACCAGCTGTTATACCACCTACAGACATCCGTCCTTAGCCTTATGGGCTGAGAGGGAGGACTAGTAAAAGCGTGTAATGTGTCATATGTGAACACGCAACAGCACACAACACAAAATTCTTCTGCATTTAACTCATTTAACCCATTCACCAAGTGAAGCGGCAGGCAGCCAGGAACCCAGCACCTGGGGATAAGTGTGTACCTTACTCAAGGGAACCTCAGAGGTTCCACTAGCAGTGTTGGGATTCGAACCCACAACTTGCTGATAGCAGGGTGAACCACTAGGCCAGCAGCCGCCCCAAAAATTCTCTGCGTTTAACTGTGTGCAGTGGACTGGCACCGAGTATGTGGGGGCGGTACATTGCCCAAGGGTGATGACACTAGCAGTGTTGGAATTCAAACCCACAACCTTCTTATTGCAGGTTCAACACCCTAACCACTAGGCCACCAGCTGCCCCATCTACCCAGAGACCAATTATGCTCTCTTGGACTCTCAACCATGAATGGCTGGCCGATCCCTGGAGGGCAAACTTGCGACCCCTTCGATTGGGTCAACACTTTGATGTCTGTTGTGACACTTATTCTCACAATTGCTCAGCCTCTTCTGCTCAGACCTAAATTGCACAGCCTTGCACCATCATTAAAGATGCATTATGGGAAAAGTTGCTGAGAAAGAGCTTGATTAATTAAAAGCAGCAACCTTGTTCCTACGCCCAAAATAAAAGCAAAACACAAAGAGGGCACCACAATAAAGTAGGACGTGGTCTACATTTACTCTGGGTGCTCAAGGGATTTGATCGGACCGCGGACTGGATGTGGATCCGGTGCTGTGGGGGTGGGGGGCTGGGAGCCTGACCGGTTGTGTTCCTACAGCCATTTCCTCTCCAACTCGACTGGCCGGCACACGAACCCTCCGATAGCTTGGACAGCACACAGAGTCTCTCAAACGGGCATCGCATCCTCCTTTAATATTCATAAATGTGCAATGTGAGGGATTAAGTGCTATGTCAAAAGGATAATGACGGTCTTTGGCAGAGCCTTAGCTCAGAGCCTTGAAGTTCCTCTCTACCACCGATGCTCTCAGGACGAGGATCGAGGGAAAGGACGTCCCTAAACAAATTCGCTTGTATTCTTCCACCCCCCTCTAATCCCACTTAAGTTCAATGCTCTCGGGCTCCTAGCATTTAAAAGGCTTCTTGAAGCACAGAGGCGCCGGACTCCATTACCGTCCACAGTCATAAGCATAGGTGGATGAAAGCAACGGAAGCTGAATTGTTTTTTTGCACACTGCTCTTTTGTTCCACAAGGACAAGAACTTCTTTAACCCACCGTGGTGTTCTCCACACTTTTGTTATACGGAGCCTTATTTTTAAAAGCGCTCAAAGCCCCTGAGGACGATTCGTCTGTGCATCCTGATCGCCCAAAGAACTGGAATGGCTGTATGGCTGTTGGAAATAAGGAATAATGATAAATAGTGCACACATAGGACAGGCTTATCCAAGCCTTTAGTGGGATTTATTTAAAACGTGTCCCCAAGTAAACCTTTCAACTACTTCTTCTTCAACTTAGTTTTGTTTTTCACATGGTTCCCAGCAGAAAAAAAACAAAACTATTATGTGTCACCCATCAAAACGGAGGCCATGAATAATGAATTCACTCTGAATATGAGATTAAATTAGATAAACATTTTCAAAAGTAAACTAGGACACTTGTAGTGCGAAAAGCACTCGAGTCCCATGAATACTTAAAGTCCGAGTTACTTTCATGCCTGCTGCTTAGCGAGAAAAAAAAAAATCAATATTTTCACTTAGTCCCTTTAAAAAGGTGTCAAAAGCAAATTGGGTCCTGTCACGGATTCAGTATGTGGTCCTACGGTCCAGTTAAAAGCAATCGTTATCACCGTATTGGACCTCATTGGCTTCACTGCTGCTGGACAATGAGTAAGTTAGAGAAAGTTACAGCAGAACTGAATACTGTCCACTTGTCCATTTCTTCTTTTACTGTTGAAACACAGTTTGGATTAATTTATTTAGAACAACATCCCAATGTGTCTCTTGTTGTTCGGGGGACACTTATTAGATACCCACTAGACTGCCTGTGGAACAGTCAGGGGTCCCGGTGAGGGAGGGGGGGACGCTGAAGAAAGTTATGTACATCTTTGGAATGGAAAGGACAAAGATGGCAAGGAACTAACAGCAGAGTCGGACGGCCGAGTAACACAAGCATCAGACAGAGAGGGTCATACTGTGTTCTCTGAAATCAGAAATCATTCCGCAGACCTGGCTGGACCTCGCCGCAGTGTGAAGTTAGGAGGAAATTGCTTCTTTTTCCATTTTCTCAGGTTTTAGAGGTCTGCACTGTAACCTTGCCAGCATCAATCCCAGAGTGTATGTGTATGTGTGCGCTTGCATGGGAAGGGGTGGTTGGAACTGGTCATTGACCTTACACTCGGTCAGACCAACCGTCTTAAGGTGCAATTCGAGATAATAACAAAGAGGGTGGGGGTACCTGTAGCAGATTGGATTCATCAGGCCACTGTCTCACAGCATTTTTCTCCGTAGGATCTCTCTTTCTGTCTGGCCTAGCAATGGACCAGCGCCCTTCGCGCTGAGAAAGAACGATGAAAACACGACAAAAACAGTAAAACTCGCTCGTCTTCTGTCAGAAATGTTCAGGGCAGAGATGTTCACAAGTCATTTTTTTTGACCGAGTCAAGTCTCAAGTCTTTAAGGGGCAATGTTTACATACAGTGACTCTAAATGTGGGATGTTTGAGCTGTAAATGTTGAGCTCTAAATGCTTAGAAGATATGCTAATTGGCCGCGCCCCGTGATTACAATTGGCTGTTACTTAGCAGGGGGCGGGGCTGCATGCTCTGATATCCAGTTAGATGGGGCTCGGTGACCCCTTTCCAACGACCCCTCGAAAACCGCTCACCTCGGACAAAAGTAATGGGACACCTGGTTTACGAGTTTTGACTCACGAGTCACAGCACCGAGTCCGAGTCAAGTCTCGAGTCGTTGAGAGAAGTCTAAAGTCAAGTCACAAGTCTTTCTTTGTAAGTGCGACTCGAGTCCGAGTCTCAGACTCGAGTCCCTATCTCTGTCTTCTGTGAAATGGGTCCCGATGCCACATCTGTCCTGTTGCACCAAAGTGGGGACAGCAGATTCGTGTCCAGTCTGTGAAGTTTCTAGTCCAGCTAGGCTTTCTGGTTTCGCCAGGGCAGGGCAGTAACTATTCATGAACACTCCCTTTTATATATTAAATGAATCTCATGATCATTCTCCTTCCATTAGTATCTTATATTACACATTTTCACTTAAAGCCAGTGCACTCGCTCCAGTTCGTGGCTCCCAAATGAAGTCTAATGGAACCAAGACTCCTTTTTTGAGGCCTCGATTAGTAGTAAGTGTGGAAGGTAATGTGGTTAAAGATGGGCGGTCCGGGAACATGGAGGGTCAGAAAGGATGGGGTTGGACTTTGGTAGAGTGACTTTAGAGGTGTGGATGTGTTGCTCTTCAGTAATGGTGGGGCTGTTGTATGGATGTGTGGATTAGGACGGCCCTAAGCTGAGTGCTGCAGATTGAGGGGATTAGGGGATTGGCGTGGGCCGTGGGAGATTGAGGGCAGATGGTGGTGATTTGGGCGTGATTATCCCACTGCGCTGTCACTGATCTCCCATCATCCTGTTTCATTTTCCCAGGAAGGCCAGCTCATCTTGGACACTGAATCAAAGAGCTCCCCGCCCCCCCTCCATGTCCACAAATGCGAAAGATTTAAGGTGCTTGTCTCTGTGTCCCTCTTTCTCTAAAACACTGTCTGTCCAATCACTTATTCTCTCGCTCTGTTGTCTTCACACTTCACTCTCTCCGAGCCCAGCCTCTCCTGCCCGTCCTCCTGCAGCCGAATAATCTTCTAACTCGTCTTTCAGGCCGAGCGTCCAGTGGACGTTGTCTCCTTTGACAATAGAGATTTAGGTGGACAGCTTGGTGTTTTCATGTTTTGTGCCAACTCAGGCCTTAAGCCAATTAGTGGTTCAGGTCATGACCGTCCCAAGGAGTTACGAATTCAGATAATTAAGACTCTTTGGCAACAAGTCAAGTCAAGTCAAGTCAAGTAGAGCTTTATTGTCATCCCAGACGTTTACATTAAGTACACAGAGACGGAATATCGTCCTCCCGGGCCGTAGGTGCAACCCGCAACAACAAAACAGCAGCACTTAAGAGGGGGGGGGGGGGTAGAATTATAATTAACGGAATATATTTGAATGTGCAAATGCTTTACAAAATAAAATACTATGGGGACACACAGCAGGGAGTCAATGACAATACTGCATTGTACACAGGACAATGATGAGTGATTACCAAGCGCCAGGGCCAGTTAATGCACTATACAGATTATTCTTTTTTGTAACACTTTTCCCAAAAGTTTAAACACAGACTTTATTAATGCTCTAGATTGTCAATGCAAAGCTTTTATGTTCTTAATCGTTTAAAATTCAGAGTCTATAATGGTCTGAGTGGGAATCATGCCCCTAAACCCCAGGTTCATACAATTCTGAGCTGTTCACTCTAATTTTAAATCCCTGATTGTGTACAATCGTGTACAAACGGAGGGGGGGTGGGGGGCGCATTAACTCAGGCTCATCTGTTAGTGATAGCGCACCCCAAAACCAGGCCATGGACGGGACTCTCCAACAGCGGCACATTAAAACACGGTTAATCTGCACTGTGTCTGGGCTCCTAGCGGCAGCTTCTCTAATCTGAGTGCTCTATTTAAAAGCTACATGAGGTTAGCTCAAAAGCTATAGGGTGGGAACACACACACACACACACACACACACACTTTAATCCACTGTCCAGTGAGAACACTTCATATAACACAACACAACAGATGGCTAATGGCCATGTGCTGGCTGGTGTGTACAGTCAACAGTGCCTCGAAACCGCTCAAGCTGCATGAAGCCGTGCTCAAATCTCGCTTAGACATCACTTGTCTGGGGTGAATGCAAGTCAGCTGCGATAATCAAAGACTTCCTTGTTGCATCTGATGACAGCTGTTTTGAGAGATGCATGCATCACGAGTTGTGTGATGTTAACAATCCAAATAAATTTGTTTCTATTTGTGACAAATAAAAATCCTAACCCTCGGAGCAGGGCTGTTTACAAACAGGCGGCGAAGTCACGCTGTTTGAAAAATGTGACAAGTGGTAAAGCAAACGGATGGGTGGGTTTTTGTTTTTCACTTTCCTGACAAACAATGACGAATAGAGAAAAATAAATAAAAAAACAGAGTGCGCTCCACGTCCACCTGCGCGGATTAGCAACGTATACTCGTCAGATCTAGAAACAGTGGAGCAGGACGAGGTCGAGTTTGATTGCCGTGACAGGATGACAGCTATAGTCATATAAGGGCTGTAGCAGTTGGAGGTTTGGAATAAACTGAAGTGTAGGTTTGTTAGAGGTTGGCCATACATTTCTGATGACTGGATAACACTGTAATAGCAGAGGAAGTTCCATTTATCATCTTCACTAGGGCTGCACGGTATTAGGAAAACATGCGATATGCGATAATGTTGTTGCGATGGTGATATCACATGCGATAAGTTCAATTCAATTCAATTCAATTTTATTTATATAGCGCTTTTAACAATGGTCATTGTCACAAAGCAGCTTTACA
>JBBPDC010000019.1:18939675-18942175 GCA_037974485.1 Hemigrammopetersius urotaenia
AATGTAGTTTACTGTATTAATGTAGTTTACTGTGTTAATGTCGTTTACTGTGTTAATGTCGTTTACTGTGTTAATGTGGTTTACTGTGTTAATGTGGTTTACTGTGTTAATGTGGTTTACTGTGTTAATGTCGTTTACTGTGTTAATGTGGTTTACTGTGTTAATGTAGTTTACTGTGTTAATGTAGTTTACTGTGTTAATGTTGTTTATATTTGTTGTAATGTATGAGTTTTAACACTAACTTAACACCATTGCCCAGCAGGAAACAGCTTTTAAGCAGCATTTAAGCAGAATACGGCACAGTACTGTATATATTTTGCTTGTAAGTGCAATAATACGTTTAAAAATAAACTAAAAAAGGCACGATATACAAAAATGATGGTGCATTTTTCACATTTTTAAAAAAAATGTGAACTTTACTAACAATACGTCCCGATAGTGTATAAAAACAAAGCTGTGTGTTGGACCGAGCCTCACGGCCAGCGGGCCCCACCTCATCAACAGGGTCAGCGGCTTGTATTTCAACCTGCGCTCTACTGCTGTCCCGCAATTCCCCAGGAAATTGCCTAATTTAACAATAAAGAATTGTGGGGGGGTGGGCAAATGAAGTCCATATTGTTCTCATGCTTGTTCCAGAGACAGCTCCACCACTCTGGAGGACCAGGAGAGTCTTCCAGCTCGAGAATCTGGGACACTTGGAACCAATTAAAAGCAGCGCGGCCTGCCAGCTCCTCTTTTCTCTCCCTCCCCTTTACTTTCTTTCCCTTTTTCATCCGCTTCTCTCTCTCCACTTGGCTAGCTGTGCGCGAGAGCTTCCTTCCACTTGCTATTTCTGGATGGAGGAGGAGCGGTTGGGTGATCGGCGTGGGAGGGCCTTGTCTCTTCGCCGCCGGGGGATTAAAGGCAGAGGTCACCTGAGCAGAGCTCAGGGGTCTGTCAGCCCTCCTGAATAACAGACGTGAGTTTAAATACAATAAGATGCGCAGCGAGACTCACTGGGCGACTTAATGAGTAGATCCAGGATGTTTAAGTGCAGTGTGGTCCGTTTGGGACTAAAGAACCATACTGTGGTGGACAGGTGGGATTGTCTGAGGACCTTATAGGACTCGCCCCACCCCAGTTACACACCTGATGGTACGGAGAAGGTTCAGGGCCAAAACAGAGAAGAGCTTCTGTCCTCAAGCCATCCGAGCCCCCTCCACCCATAGCATACTTTTGACTGGTACATACACTTATTTCTGCATACACATACAAATGTCTATATATTTTTTGTATTAATTGTACTATTTATTTGATCTTTTTGTGTTGTGTGATTTTTATTCCATTGTTTCACTGCTCTGACCTTTGTTCTGTCCACTTTCTGCTGTAGCAATGCAAATTCCTCACTTTGGGACCAATAAAAGTTTATATTTTTATTATAAAAGTTTTAAATAAAAGTTTTATCTATATTATCTTATCCAGGTCGTCACTCTGATAGGACAGAGGTGCACTTTACCATCCGACTTGCACACTGTACATCTGTAAATCTGACAAATTGTTGCTACACTTGTAACTGAAACTTTAAAATACTCTAATTTAGCTTTCATATTTTGCCTATTTGTTGTTTTACTCTTATTTAAATTTGTTTTTACATTTATTTGCACAGTCATAGTGGGAGGATACATTTCACGGCTAAACTTGTATAAATATGCATGTAACAAATAAAGAATCCCGAATCTTGAATTTTGGGATGGACCTCGTTTCCCTCAGTCCCAGCCGCCAGACTCTTGCACTAACAGATGAAGGACAGCAGAGGGCAGTAAAAGCCCTCTAAAAGCAGCAGTTTCCCTTTAAACACACGCTGACAAGGAACGATTTGTGTAAATATTTGTTTAAAAGAGGAAAACTTGTAGGACTCATTATGGTTGCGTCAAGTTAAATAATAACACAACTGTTTAGGACGTGGAATTATGTTTTTGGCTCTTTATTTATGACACGTCTCCTGAAGATCTTTCCAAATGCTCTGGAAAATGAATCTTCCAGACGTCGCTCCGCCGTCACAGTCGAGCAATATCTGCAGAACCAGAGAGGAATCAGAGAGGAGTCAGAGAGGAATCAAAGAGGAGTCAGAGAGGAATCAGGAGTCAGCGAGGAATCAGAGAGGAATCATAGAGGAATCAAAGAGGAGTCAGAGAGGAATCAGGAGTCAGAGAGGAGTTAGAGGGGAGTCAGAGAGGAATCAGAGAGGAGTCAGAGAGGAATCAGAGAGGAATCAGAGACGATTCAGAGAGGAGTTAGAGAGGAATCAGAGAGGAATCAGAGAGGAGTCAGAGAGGAGTCAGACAGGAGTTAGAGAGGAATCAGAGAGGAGTCAGAGAGGAATCAGAGAGGAATCAGGAGTCAGCGAGGAGTCAGAGAGGAGTTAGAGAGGAGTCGGAGAGGAGTTAGAGAGGAGTCAGCAAGGAGTCAGAGAGGAATCAGAGAGGAATCAGAGAGGAGTTAGAGAGGAATCAGAGAGGAA
>JBBPDC010000019.1:18944675-18956889 GCA_037974485.1 Hemigrammopetersius urotaenia
CTGTCCTTCAGGCTGGAGCGTGATTTCTGTTCATTCACACTCACGTCTTTTTCTTCTGCCTGAAAGTACATTGCTGCATATCCCATTCCTCTCCAGGGTTTGATGCTCCACCCATGATATAAAACATCAACACTCAGATCAGCAAACGTCTGAAAGTAGAGTAAACTGGCTTTACTGGTAGAGAAACAAGGGAACATTTCAGCCTGAAGATTTTTACAGTGTGTGTGGAGCCAAGTATCTACAGACAGAGCCTAACAGTAGGACTCCAGATGTTTCTGCTTTGGAGTTCTGAGCCCGATGTGCGACACTGATCCAGCTGGACGGTGGAACAAAAGGGGAAATCAAACAAGGAGAAGCGTAACAGAGTATTAGTGCATTGTAGATTTAGGCCAAAGTCTGAAATTACCCTTGTTTTTCGAAGGGGCTGGAACATGTGATCAGGCCTGTTTGATTTTCTACATACTAAGAAACACAAAAAAGGAACAAAATCAGGAAAATAAGTGATAAACAGGGCCAGCATCAGTGTCAAAGACACCATCCATGGACCAGACTATCCTGGCCTCTCTCTCTTGTGTGTCTACAGTGAAGGATCTCCACACGTGTGATGTGTGTCTGTCTTCTCTGCTGCGTGTCTCTCGTCTTGTTGTGGTCTCGTGTTTAGATTACCCTCACGCCAACGGTACCGCCCCTTTTATGAAGGGACTATAATAATTGGTTAAACCGAGGAATGCGTGTCAGTGTAAGCCAATCAGAGGCAGAGATTGCATTGTGTTCACAAGCGAGGGTAGAGAAAAAGGACATATACATACAGACAAAATTATTGAAAGACCTGAGCATTACACTAATGGGGACTTTAAGGAAACTGCATCATTCAAATACATAGCACACTTTTTGGGCTTACATTAATGCCAATAGAAGTTTGGAACTCTTTTGCTCTGTAACCTTGCTCTGTAATGCACCTCAGCGGTCATTGTTGCCACTCTATGACCTTACATGGTCTTCCACCTCGTACCCAAGATGCTGTTGTTCCTAAAAGCTTCCACTTTCTAATAATTACCAACTACTCGGAGATGTCACTAGTAATGTTGGGATTCAAACCCACAACCTTCTGATTGCAGAGGCATATATACTTATATTTTGTTTGTTTGTTTGTTTATATTAATGTGTAGAAATGTCTAAAATAAAATATGGATTAAATGCCTTTATAATATTTGTGATTAAGATTACTTGATCAATCTGAGCTTCTAGGTGGTTACAAGGAAAACTGAAACGGAGTTATGCATTTCCCCCATGACCTGCCATTGTATTAAAACAAGCGTGTTTTAATACACGTTACGTATACGTATGTGTTTCTGTGCACCACTCACCTAAACGACTTTCCTGAACACGTTCCCAGAGTTTGAACTTCTCAGTCGCTGCAGAGATATTCCTCCTAATCCACTGCACGTCAAATATGTTCAAATCATACATATGTTACTGCTGCCCACCCCCCCCTCAACCCCAGACTCTCATTGTGCATCTAATGACTGGGCCGTCCCCGCAAAGCTTATTAATCACCAGCTCGGCCGATAAGAGGGGCCTAATCTGTGGCAGCGCTTAATAATGGGCCTGATATTAATAAAAGCCATCTGGTCCTGGTATTTATAGAATGATATAAAATTTCATTGTATCTGTCACCCAGCTGCTGAAAGCTGCTCTGGCTTCTGTCCCACACAGACTTGGAAGCAGCCACCCTTGCTCTCCCCCAGCATTCACTTTCTAATGCAAATAAAAAACTTGTTTTTTGAATGAATGTAGAATTGCGGATTTCCACAGATTGGCCTGGGCGAAGGGCCTGGGCGTAATCGGTGTAGAACAATTGTTGTGCAAGACCTCAGTTTTTCTCTGTGTTTTGAAAGTCATAGATGGAAAAAAAATGGGAACCAAATAAGTTCAGACTGCCAGGAACTGTAAGACTGCTCTGCTATAAACTGAGCTTTACAGTTAAGGGACGTTTGTTAGACACAATGCAAAGCAAAGAGGTATTTATCACTACTAATAATCACAGTAAATATTTTCTCTGTCAGGCAGTGTCTCTTGTTAAAAGTTCTGCCTCATTTCTTTAATAAACATGTTGTTGCTTCTTGTTGTAATTTCATTTGACATTCGAGCTTGGTTTACCGACGTCTGCATTTGATAAAATTACACGTTTTGTTGATTTTTTAAGTAAAAAAAAGACCACCTAAACTTACATTTGTCACATTTGAACAATTACATTATTATTTATCAGCAGTATTTAAGTGTGTGGTATGTTTGAGTACTTTCAGTGCTATAAGACCCGCACAGAAGGTTCCTAGTACAACAAAACAGATTTTTCATAGCTGTTCTGAGAGTGTGAAGGTCGCTCCACAACCTTAATCCTAGTTTATTTTGCTTTGTCGAGTTGTAATATCTGTTTTCTTCAGCCATTTCTTAGCAATGTGAGGGACGGTGATCTTCCGGATTTATTGATTTATAATAGAATTGTTTCTTCACCCTGTTCTGACACGTTCTCCAGGGGCTGCTACCCAACACCAAAGCATTATAGATGCATTAATAGATTTTGTCAAATAATATTCAGGTAATAAAGGCAATGCAATAGACTATGCAATATCGGGCATCCAGACACGCCTGGTCTGGGGACAGTGACTGTAGGATTTTTGTGTTGGTTGTTTCCTGAGCACACCGGATTTGAGTTAGTTCATTATTTGTTTAAGCTGCCGGTGTGTTCAGGGGAAATGGTTGGAGTATTTAAATGCATTAGGGACCGTCATGCTTATTTGTGTGTATGTTTCTCCAGTCTCCTTCTGGTTTGAGCTTTAGGTGGTGTCATGGCCAGCCAGTGGCGGGTTAGAGCCACTGCTTTTTTGTTGATGTTTTGGGTTTATTCAGGTCTGTTCTGTTCTGTTTTTTCTCATGTTCAGTTATGGTTCTGTTCTGTGTTCTGTGGGGGACTCTTATGTTGATATGTGTTCTGGGGTTTGGTTCTGTTAGGTTATCACGTGTTCTGTGTACAGCTGTTTCTGTTATCATGATCCCTGGTTTAAAGCTCTGGTTCTGTTCGTGTGTCCTTATCTGTCCATCGTCCTTTGAGCGTCCTAGCATCGTCCTTGTGCACCTTGAGGTTAGCTTTATGGTTTTTGGTTTCTGGTTTTGGGCCCACGTGCCTTCTGTTTATTTCTGTAAATAACGTCGTGAGTGCAATGGATCCTGTGAGTCTGGCTTCTCCCTGCCTGGTTCTAGGTAGCTGCGGGCTGGAGCCTAGCTGCTCCAACCGTGACAGATGGCCCTTTTGTTTTGGTTTGTAAATAAAGAGAGTTAAGCATGGAAGTCTGCCTATGCGCCTGCCCTCATTTGGGAGAAAGGGGAAAACATGACAAAAATACAGCCCATAGATAAGCCTAAGCAATATTTCAGTTACTGACATGAAAAAAATAAATATATTTTTGCTGTTAAAATATTTGGCAACATATTGCCTTAATTCTTCAAAAGTGAATCATCCCTTTAACTTTACTTACATCATATCTGTATAATAACTGTGGGACCAGGAAACTATTCATTAAAGGATGGTCAGATGGAAGTGAACTAAGATCAGACCAGCTGGATTTTTAATGTAAAAGCTGCCTGGCAAGTTTATTTGTCATCAGCCAGTCCACAGCATGCGTTAGCCTCATTTAAGCAAATTAATATTGTCAGAAACCTAACAGGGTTAAAAATAGGAGATATTACAGGAGGCTAAACATGTGATATATGTTGGGACACAGTAAAAAACATGCTTTCTGCATCTGCCAACAGCTGAAAAACTGTTTAGCTGTAATGCCAGACATAAACTAGTTACATTCCATTTAATCGCTGTGAAATCTGAATGAAGGGGTGGAAGTGTGGCCTCTGCATTTATTATGTGATTTACAGCAGCTTCCAATGCGACTCAGTCAAATTTTAGAACCGAAACTGGGTCATGTCCTACAGTAGTAGTCTTGTTTTATGCATATTCATATTTCTACAATATCTCTTTGTAGTTGTAAGCTGAAGAAGAGGCTGCAGAGTGAATCCCAGCCGTGAAACGTTACCGAAGTGATGGATGATCTTAGCTATGCTACTTTTGTGTCTCATCACATTTGGAGAGAATTACTCTAAAAAGATCTATTTGTACATGATGGTAGGACCGCTTGACATTCTACATCTATCAAAATAGCTTTTCTTCTCTCGGGGGAACTTAAATTTGGGGTTTGGCCCTGGCAACACACACACACACACACACACACACACACACACACACACACACACACACACACACACACACACACATTGCCCTTAATGGAGTTTTCCAGTAGACTAAATTCTGCTCTGACTTAAACTCTGTCTTGACCTCAATCACCAAACATCAATGTTTAATGTCCCTAAAATATCAGATCTTCGTTTTTTGTCCTCTAGCTGTGGGTTATCTGGTCCTCACAAAGGGGGTAAAACAGAATAATCCCACCACACACCTCCAAGCCCATTAGACAGAAAGAAAGCAAACGCTGTATTTTATGTGTTTCTACTTTTGGGTTTAACATTTCAAGACTTCTCTGAGACAAATCTTCTCAGACATGCAGTATGAAGTTATACGGTTCTGCTGGCGCTGTGTCTTCCCCAGGTCTGTCTCTTCTGTGGACATGACCTGACTATCTCCTTACCTGCACCCAGACGTAGACTTTACAAAGCCCTTCAGAAGTCGTGGCCTCTGATAAGTGCCTCCTCTCATCTCCCCCAGGCGTCTGCCTTCAGACACTAATCAAGTAAGGCGCTGTGTGGGGGCTCAGCTCCACCATTCGTTTTCATTTGGAACTGAGCCATTAACAGATATAGATAATCCACATATATGAGGGTAGAAGGCAATGTGTGTTTAGAAAGAGAGAGTGAACCCTAAACGCTAAAATCCTGAAAGCTGCCTCATGCATTTATATGTTAATTTCATATAGTTATAATATTAAACACAGATTTTGCAAGTCGCTAATTCATTTCAAGCCTACATTCGTATTTTAAGTTAAATCTTGTTCTTCCGTAAGTAGTATAACTTCTAATGTTTATGACAGAGACATTGTTTGTGATATCTTCTATAATATCTTCTCAAAATATTGATTAATGTCTAAAATAAGTCTTTTAGCCACAGACTCACCAGCATAAAGTGCTCCACTGAACGACTCGTCCCCCTAAAACATCTGTGAAATACTCATATGTGCGATTTTTATTGTGTGCTTAGTCATTATCATTACATCCAATCTCTTTATTATTATGTGCAATAGTCTTATCATGTGCAACATCCCTACTTATGTCACTACTTACGTCACTATTGATGCACTAGTCTTATCCTGTTCAATATCACTTATGTGACGTATCTATTCAAGTCATTCTCACAAGCAATAACAGACTTGGTATAGAAAACTGCAAAACCCAATTTGTGTTTACTAGTAAATTCCTTCAGCAGAATTAGAATTTGTATACAGAATTTATGTCCACCTCTCTTACTCATTACAGCACTGTGTATATAGTACAGTGTGTATACTATAGAGTATTTCCTGAATGTATATAGTGTAGAGTATTTTATGAATGTATATACTATAGAGTATTTTCTGAATGTATATAGTGTAGAGGGCAGTATTGCGCTATGTCGGCGACTAGCATGGCAGAGGAGTCAAGCTAGCAATGGAAGATAAACACACGGTGTTTAAGGGTGTACTCACACTACCCAGTTTGAACCGTGCCCGAGTGCGTTTGACCACCAAAGCACAGTTCGTTTGACTAGTGTGAGTGCTCTGTTCCTGGGCGCGGTTGGTTTAGCCGTCCCTGGCCCGGTGGTAGAGGTGAGCCAGAGCACGGTTCAGTTGGACTTGGGCGCTGTTCGCATGTAGTATGAGCGCTAACCGCGCTGGAGCACAGATCAGGACGCGCGACGCCACGTTTTCGCAAAGCAGGAGTTAGGAGCGAGAGGCGGGAGAGGCTTTGTCCTTTAATTCAAGTTATTTAAAGCTACATTTTTGCCTTAACACAGAAATTCTTTCAGGTTTGAAGATGTTATGCATTTTTAAATTCAAAAGTAAGTTTTGTTTTTATCTCACAGCTTTTAAAAGTGTGACAGTGTTGCGAAAAAACAAATAAACAAAGCCTTCTTTGTAAAATTGATGACTTGTGTGTTCATTATATATTATATATTGGGTTGACATAGAATTGCGATTAATCGCGATTAATTTTTTTCCAGATTTGCGATTAACTAGTTAATTTTAATTAATCGCTTTACAGCCCTAATTTCTATATTTCTGTATATTAATCCATATTGCGTATTCATATCGTAGATTGTACATTATTGTATATTACACTGTTCAGTATGTATTGCATCTTAACATACAATACACACTGTATTATATTGTTGTTGTTTTATACTGTTGTGCTTGAGAGACACCATCAACCGGATAACATTCCTTGTATGTGTTCGATCAATAAACACGATTCCGATTCGGTAAAATCTGTGTCTATTAACTGTACACTGTACAGTGGATCTACACCTCTAACTAGGTTTATAATGAAATTAGGGGCAAAACCTGGATAAAAGTGGGTGAGGTGGTGCGTCAGGCAATCATTCTAAAGACTTTTATCTTACATGTTTCTGTAATTATTGGTGTGAGGTTTGGGTGAATGGCCAGGGGCAGAAAGAAAAAGATTGAGAAAGATGGAGAAAGAGAGAGGCTGCAGTGTGCTCACCCAGCAGCAGACGGACGGGGGAGCCGTGTGTGTTTGTATTGGAGCCGTCGGCTGCATACTTGGGCCACATGTGCACCAAGTTTGGAAGTAGCGGGCCAAATGAAAGACACATTGTACCCCAGAAGTGCAGCGTCTGCACTTGTGCCCGTGGAAAGCGACCAGCCAGCCTGGAGAAACAAGACCTGGAGCGACAGAAAAGAAAAAAAAAACCTGCTGGAATTCAGGACCATTAGCGAGCCGCGTTTTCCAAGTGTGGTGCTGAAATTAAACTACAAATATTTGTGGCTTTAGACAGTTCTGGTTGCCGTTTGAATGCTTTCACAGTTTGGTTTCTTTTCGCTACGTAACAGGCATTCACAGAGTGAAAAGAAAAGTAGATTTCATTGGAATATGTACTCAGGGCCTGTCTTTAGTGTTAAAAATGAGTTTGTCATCACTATATCCACTCAAAGCCTGGACACGCCAGCATGCAGTGACCAGATTCACCTGCTAGGAGGCAGTAGCGAGCCACAGAAGCCATCCAGCCTTTGAGTGAATTTCCAGTCAACCTCTGGGCAGTAAATAAGCCATGAACCCAAACACTTTGCACTTTTCCTTTGCGTCTTCCACGCAGCCCCTGCACGATTCTGTGAACATGAGAGCGCTGTGTGGCGAGGCCAAACCGCATTCGCTCTCGCTCTCCCTCCTTCATCTTTGTGCATTTTTGAGTGTCTGCCAGCCACTTTTGGGACGTTCCAGTCCTTTCCAAAGAGAAGAAAGCTCTTTGTCACATTAGAACAGAGCCTAATTTGAACATGGCCCTGAAATTCCCCGCGTGACTCAACGTTCCTATTTGTCAAAAAAGCAAAAAAATATCGATCTGGATTGAAGATCTGTATAGTTTAAACGTGCCTCTTCATGTTAAGCTGTTGTTTGTTTAGCAGTTTTGTCAGACACCTCCCTCCAGTGAAAGTCACGGGGAGGCTAACAGGCCAGACAGAGCTTCGGCAGGTGAAAGGTGATCCGTTATGTGGCGGGCAGTAAAGTCCCGGGTCATGGACGCCGTGCCCCTTTTATTTGCTTTACTCATGGTCAGCATATGGTGACCTGTCCATGTTTTCCTATACACCACACAAATAGTTCTCAGGAATGTCTACACTGGGTTCTGATGGCCTGCTGCTGGTGGCGGTCCTTGTTCAGTTGCAGGTTTGACGTGATCTGGACTGTGTAATCTGAGCACCAGCAGTCTTGTAACACAATGTTTCTTCATGTTATGTGAAAGTTCTTCCAACTTTAACAGGCTCTTCCAGTTTTAGATCCACTTAACGAGTCTTTAGGGAGCCGAATGTGGTCCTTTCAGTGTCCTATTACTCCTTTAATGGTTTCTCTAATAATTCTGTAGCCGTGTCACTACAGAGCGTCGTTTTGTGTGAGATATGAGGCGGCAGAAGGAAGGCGGTGAGGATTGAGTTGCGCCTTCAGAAGGTTTGACCTAGATCTTTGATCTGAATCAAAATAAACCACATAAAACAGTAAGAAATGCAACTAACCCTAAAAAATAAGCAGATTGGATCATGGTTTCTGTTATTATGACCAGTTCTTAGGGTGTAATATTACTGGTGAATATGGTCATTTTGATCATAGTCTCTGCCAGTCGATTATTAATACTTTTATTGTGGGGTTTGTAATGTATTTGTAAATAATGGAACATTATTTAGAGATGTTAAAAGGTAAAATTGGCTTTTAGGGGTCTTTGTTTGCCAAAAATGTCACTTTTTCAATAAAGTTAGTATTAAAATGGGTTTTACAGAACAGAATATTGATTATTATCTAAGTATTTTGTTGTGTACTAAAAAACACCATGGATTTTTGTTATAAATACAAAATCAAGCAAATGTACAGATATGAGCAATGTATTAAATATCCTTGAGGACAATAAGTACATGGTTCATAACAAGGAGTGAATGCATGTTTTCTAAAAGCTAAGATTCAACAGAAAAACTACTTTTTTAGTACTTTATGACATAATTGTGCCACAATTTTCCAAATTTGGAGAATTCAATCAGATGAACTGATTTTCTCTCAGTGTACTTATTTATTTATTTTTTTTGTTTTCTTTACAGTTTTAGGGAAAACAGCATGTTATCTGATAATCTCAGACATGGTTGGCGGAACCAAAATCAGACCTTTCTGTCACTTCAGCCTGGAGTGTCTTCCCTCAGGTCGTCTCCGGGTCTCTTCTGAGACGTGAGACGTTTTAAACAGCGGTCCTGTCTGTGCTGTGGCCAAACACTAATATTGTACCTGTCTCTATTGACAAATCTCCAAGAGACAAAAGAGACAGCTCAAGGACAAGACACCCGGTCCGCCTCCTCCCTTTTCCTTCCTCAGTGGCTGCCCTTCTTCGCCTGAGCCCTTCACTCCTTCACTCTCCCCTGTTCCGGTCCCACGAGGCTTCGGACAAAGAGCTTTTACGCCGCAGGCTGGGGAGTTCATGAACTCCAGCTTGGCATCTTAATATTTACATTCCATCTTGGCAACTCTTGATCTGTTTATGATAGCCTTCGCTCTTCCAGTTATTTGTGTTGAAATTTTGTTCTATTTATGTTCTGCGTAGGTAGGGACAAACAGCCCGAGTGGTCCGATGCTGCTCTTGTAGTTTGTTATAAGACTTGACTTTGAATCTAAGGGAAAATAAGGGTAAAACAGCACGGCCGATTTCCCCCCTCAGGGTTACGCCGGGGCAGTTAGCGGGTGTGCGGACGAGCAAAATGGCCACACAGGGAAAGGAGGATGCACATCCAAACCTGAGAAACTGTGACTGCCCGACTCAGAAGAACTGTGGAGACTGGAGCTGTGTCCAAAAAGTGCACTTGTTCACTTGTTCACTCGTCCACTACATAGTGTTTACTATATTGGGGGCTAACTAGTGAACAAGGCGACATTTAGTTAATTTCGGACACTCTGGATGTTACGTTTTTACTAATTGTTGCTTAAATAGTGCCGGATCTCTGCAATTTATCTCTGTCACATAAACACACGTCTCGTCTCCCTAGTTCAGACACAGCCCACACATGAGGCGGGGTCTAGGTGCCCTACATAGTGGACGAGTGCACTTTTCGGACACTGCTTGGGTCTTGAACCCAACTCGGGATTCACAGTCATGCTCTCCGCCCACGGCGCTATAGAGACTGAAAATCTCAAGCATTTGCAAGGGGTTATTTTAACAAGTGACCCCAAAAATTGATGGAATACCAAAAACTGTCAAGAGGGAGGACAGGTAGGACCAAGCAATAAAAGCATGGAGGATAAGGCAGACAGACAGAAGGTGCTTCTGTGGGTGCTTTAATGAAACTGGAATGTGTACATGGGTCCAAATCCTACCTTCAGCACCACCACTGGGTCCCTGAGCAAGACCCTTAACCCCAAATTGCTCCAGGGAGACTGTCCCCTGAAGGTAGGGAATGTAAGTCGCTTGGGATGCCGTAAATGTAAATGTAGAGCACTAAACAGACCATAAAACTACACAACCTCAAAACCGAACAACAAGAGAGCACTCTAGAAACTCTAATTACCATTTTTACCTGGAATAGCTCCTGTTCCGCAGATTAAGTAATGAGATGCCAAGGTGAGCAATGTTAACTACTGTTTATCTGCTCTACATTGCCCTCTGCAGGTTGTAAGCGGCCCGGCACCCTGCCTGGGGTCAGACCTGCTCCCTACCTCCTTCTACTGACTGGGAGGTGTCCCGCTGCTGTCCTTGCACTCACTAAATTAAGACTTCAGGACAGCGAATCATTCTAAAGACTTTACAAAGATCATTTACAGTTAGACTTATCATCCATGTTATGCAGACACACTATTGTTCTTTGTATTTTATTTATAGCCCAAAAAAAGGAGCTGCTTCCAATTCCAAAACATCCGTTAATATCCGGTGCAATGGGCGTGTATTCAGATTTTTGATTGGTTGATCAGGGGCTGAATATTGATCATTTAAAAATTCTATTTTTGTGGTTGCATTCAAAATATGTGCCAGAGTGAGAGTCTATGACATCACAGCTTAGGCGGCCGGAAAGGGACGAACCGTAGACTCATAAACAGACTTTGAGACACTAAAGCTCAGGTCAGTTATTAGAAAAATGTGTGTCAGTGTAGTGGTCTAATTTAAAATAATCAGGCCGTGAATGCGGCCACATGTTCAGCCGTCCTTCACCATAAATGGTTTGGTAAGAGTCAACAGGCTCATGCCCCCTCAGTGGTGCCGTTCAAATCCACAATGCAAGCATTTCTTTTTAGGCACAAATTTTTTGGGAGCCATAAAACCAATATGTGTGTGTCTCTAAACATTGGTTTTATAGCAACCGCACAATCATACTTTACTAGTTAAAAACTAGTTCAAAGCTGTTGCGTTTAATTTCTACTCACTGATCACTTTATGAGCACCAGCTACCTAAAGGGGCCACTGTACTGGTGAACCTTTACCGGAAGGGTAGGGGTTTCTGATAAAGTGGCCAGTGAGTGTAGATGAGAGACTGTCACTGTAGCTCCAAACATGTGGGACATACTTTCACAATAAATGTCAGTCTCACGATTAAACCACGAGCCTCGACACCAACGTGAGGCAAAACGGAGCTGAAACCTTCATATCTGCACCAGTATCTCAGTTTTTGAAGTTTTTCGTTTTGTTTTATATAACGTGAAAGTGCTAGCAGCTGTTTCCATGATGCCAGAATGGACTATAACACTAATGAAAATAACATTTTATGTTTTTTCTGACAGTGGCCCTATGTGGAAGCATTCATGTAAAATTATGACACTCTGACGTTTAGAGATTCTCAGAAAAGTCCCTGCGTGAGAAGAGCTCAGTCTCGAGAAAGCTTCAGTTTTCTGGTCCCTGTGCCTTAAAGGTCAGTTTTATGATTCATTGTGATTCACTGCAGTTTTGAACCCTGTCCCACAGAGAGCAGGGGCAGTAGAAGATCGCAGGGATTGTAAATTTATTAAAGTGTGAATCCAGAACGCTGCTCTGACCCGCTAACATGGTGGATCTCACACGAGGTGTTATTTCTTCCCTTTCTTTGCGCAAAGAAAACATGTAAGATTTGAGGAGTCTATTCAGAAACACCCGCAGCCTCAGCGCCACCGTCTCCAGACAGGGGGCGCTGTGTTCACCACGACACAGAGAAGTGTGGAGGCATGTGGAAAATACAGCCAGCACCAACATTACACACAGGTTTAATTCATTATTAAACTCTTTTACACCATCAGTGTAAGACCAGCCAGACACAGCACATGCTCTACCTCCCACATCACTTTCACTTTCTCTCAATCTCTCTCTCTCTCTCTCTCTCTCTCTCTCTCTCTCTCTCTCTCTCCCTGTCTCTCTCTCTGTCTCTCTCTCTCTCTCTCTATCTCTCTCTCTCTCTCTCTCTCTCTCTCTCTCTTTCTCTCTTTCTCTCTCTGTCTATCTATATAT
>JBBPDC010000019.1:18971763-18986874 GCA_037974485.1 Hemigrammopetersius urotaenia
ATATTGTGCATTGTTTGAATGCTAAATAAACATGTTCATAGTTTTGCAACAGATTCTTTTAATAATTTAATAATAATAATATTTTTCGGTTTTTGGTTTCGGTCCAAAAAAATCCTTTCGGTGCATCACTATTATTTTCGATATTTTTCTTGTGGCAAAACGCCATCTTGCTGACACAAACTTGTGTGCCACCAAGAGAGTCACCATCATGCCTAAAGATACTCAGCTGGCCCACCGTATCTGTGGAGAGTGCACTTACACTAATTGCACTTAAGGTCCCCAATGTGGAACGCCTTCCCTGAACATCTGAGGAAGACACAAGGACTATAAACTCTCCTTAATTTATTTATCTATTCTTTCATTTTTATTTCTGGATAACTTCTGTAAAGTGACTTTGAGAGTTGTGAAAGGCGCTTGTAAATGAAATGTATTCTTATTCTTCTTTAATATTATTATTATTATAATACCATCTGGCAAACGTGCTGAAGCTTCCGCTCTGGTTCTGCGAGATAACTGTGAGATAACTAACCATAACAGTTTCATACCACAGGCCATCAGAACTCAGGATGCATATAAATGTCCAGTCCTTGATTAACCAGTGCATTCCTGTGAGCTACCTCACATATTACACTCTGGACTTTCAACAGCACCTGCGACAATTTACCTCTGTTTACTGCTACAGACACACTCAGGTCCTGTTACTCGATTTGTTAAGCTGTGAGTTACACTTACTCTGTGTGGGTCTATGCTGCCATTTCCTGCACAATTACATCCGTATGGTGCAATACTAGTCGCTTACTAGTCTCATATTTATACCCCAATTCACGCTACTGTTACATTGCTATCTTAACCATTATTATATTGTTTCTGTCACCCCCTGCACTTTGCTCAATGCTGTAACTGCCTCCTGAGCAATAATCATCGTTACGGTGCAACACTATTCGCTTTGCATCCACACTGTAGTGTTACATTACATCACTGTTACATTGTTGTGGCGTCTATTTATTGTGTTTCTTGAGTTCCATAAAGAAACGCTGACAACAATAAAGTAACCTTGGACCTTGATCTGTCTAGATGTTTGCTGGTAAGATCTCTATGCAAAAATCTGGTCTGGTCATGGGTGGAGGCACCTCTGAGGTACCCTGAGCAAGGTACCGTCCCACACACTGTTCCCCAGGCGCCGTGTTCCTGCTGCCCCCTGCTTCACTTGGTGAATGGGTTAAATGCAGAGGAAGTATTTCGTGCCATTCACACCGTGTGCTGTGGTGTGTTCACGTATGACCAGATTGTCACTTTCACTTTCACTTTCACTTTCAAGGACAGTGGCTCCCACTCCACGTTTTCAAGCTAATTAGCTCATTAATGTGTTTAAGTGTTTGTGTTACAGAAGGCAAACAGTACAATGTCTAGGGCTGGGGGGTTCTAGAGCCATTTTTGGGTCCATATGCTGTATAGTAATGGTTCCCTAGTCTGGTGTCGGAGACTCCCTGGACATTTTAGTTAATTAGCTGGTCTTAATTACGATCGATGAAAAGGTTTTTAGGGGACTATGTATATTACTAACCCCATTACAGGAGTCAGATTATAAAGATCAACAGTCGTCAGTTTTAAAGTAGTGACCGTCTTTTTATCAGTGATGAAAGTGTGACAAAAACTTTTGTTCAACTGAGATGGCGGGGACAAAACGAAACCAACGTTTTTGTTGGCAACTAAAGCACCCCACCCCCCACCACCCAACCCCACCTCTTTTAAGGGATTTTTTAGCTTATTCTTCTGAAGATGCATTGGGTGTCAGATCCTATAGTGAGTCCTAAAAGAATTTTAAAGGAAGTGTCACTGAAACCGCCTCGGAGTGACACATAAGGTGCACATTTGTCATTGCTGAGCATCAGTACTTGCATAAGCAACAGCAATTATCCTTGCGGCTCTTCATTGCAGTGACACTGTGGGTGATGGCTCAATCTGTGGTCCCGGAGCGCATTCTTTTCCCATAGAAATGCATTCCTGCTATTCTTTGCCTCTGGCTTGTATGCCTGGGAACACCGGCGTGGGCGTGCATTTTCAGATGGATCTTTTTATGACTTGTGGGAACATTTTTGGGAAATGATTTTAGGCCTCCATGATTCGCACAAATGTTGTTGCAATGCACTAGACCTGACACCAGACTACAACGGATTAGGTCAGTTCGTATAGTTAAAAACAAAGATTCGTTTAACATAATACTGTCAAAGGAGCGCATTTGATCCTCTAAATAAGCGTTCGATGCATGGATCCGCAAAGTTTAGTGCAAAGTTTTTTTTTTGCAAAGTTTCAAATATTGGGAGAAAACTGTGCCAAAGCCCATTTTGTAATTTGTGGCACATACTGTGTGGTGTGGAAGCCCATTTCCACCCGCCTGATTTAAAAATACATATAATTTAAGTCAAAACAATGACTTCGTTATCTCAAAATATCGACTTAATATCTCAAAAATTCAACGTAACATCTCAACATTTCGACTTTTCTCAAAATTTCAACTTAATATCTCAAAAGTCGACTTAATATCTAAAAATAATGACATAATAACTCAAAATTTCTTCTTAGCAAGTCAATACTTTGACTAAAATAATATTTGACCGACCTGGAGGAAACGGGCTTCCGTAGTGTAGGACACCAACTTCCGCATCAGCTGACCAGAGGTGCCCAAACTTGTGCGTATGATTGCGGCCTAAGTCGATCGATTTGTTTGCATCTGATGTTTTTTTCCCCAAAACGCCAGCTACTTACCTCCCATGTTAGTTAGTTAAGCGCTTTGGCTTAACACCACTCATGACGAAGATCTCACATATTTAATACAGTTGGAGAAACCCGCGGACGAAGTGGCCACGCGCATACTTTCTCGTTCCCGTCCTCTAGTGATGTTGATTAAGGTTTATTAGCCGTGTGAAGGTTTCTATTCATCTCTGCCAATCTGGAGGAAGGCCAAGCCCTGATCTGCATTTATTTTTATCGTCCTAGCTCTTCCTCCAGATGGTTTGACAGACCTGCCAAGGCCTGATCATGCCTCCTCGAAGATCTCACCCCCAGATTATGCTTAAATAAACTTAAGGCAAATGCAATGAGAAGTAATTACACGCAGATCGAGTGCTGTTTTACAGCCGTAATGATAGTTGGAACGCATCAGGTGTTACTTAACATGCTCTGAATTTTCTGTGTATAGCTATGGTTTTTGGTGGCTGGCGACTAGCAAGCTTTGAAGTAAATTATTCCACTATACATTTGGCACGGCTGTCAGGGCCACGTCCAAACCGAGTGCTCGGCTTGCGTGAAAAAGCAACGTCATTTTCAACAGTCTGTTTCCATCTTGTAGTTTGCATTTCCTGTAGTGAGAGTAATTTACAAGAGTGTGATTTTGCTTTATACAATCCGCTGTTCGACACGTTTATTTAACCGCAAACATCTGAGACCAGACTTCACCGAACACTGTAGCTCCTAACACTGCAGATGGGCATTTTCCTCTGTAGATTTTTAACTGTTAACACAGACAGGCAAAGACATTTTGGCTTTTGCTTAATAAATGCAATAGATTTCATCTTAATAGATTCAAGGCATAATAAATAGAGATGCTGGTTGTAATGGAGAACTGAGAAATGGATGAAAAACACTATTATTTCCGTACAGATCTTTGTTGTCTGCACCAGACAAGCTTTCTACCAAAGTACATCCAAATGTATGCAACAAAACGAACAGTGTGGGTCAAACATGGAGACTTTTCAGACAAATAAACTAAAAAAACGGGTTCATTCATTTTAGGAAGCGATATCAATAGTGTGTTTACGATCGACGTATGTATAAAAACTTGCAAATGTTGGCTACTTTGAATTCATGGACTAATTTGGACGCATTCTCCTGTTGATTTGCTTTGAATGCTTGGATGTAAAATTGTTTCATTGCAGCCTTTAAGGTGATCAAAATAGTACAGCTGTGCATTATGTCACACAAATAACTTACTTACGATGAAAAGTACAGTAATCCCTCGGTTTTCGCAGGGGTTAAGTTGTAAGAGCACCCGCATATAGTGAAAAAACACGCTGTTGTGTTTTGGTAAAAAAAAATATGCCTAAAAATGTCTATGTTTATAGTGTAAACCCTAAATCTGTTCCCAGAACACTTTAATTTCATTTTAAACTCAGTTTAATGCATTACCCTTAAAGAAAATGTAAAGGTAAATAAATAATCAGAATCAGAAAATTTTACTGCTTAAAAAAATGTTAGCATTACTGGTTAGCATTAGCAGCGTGCAAACACTTGTACACAAATGAAAGGTTGAAATAACTATCTCTACCCACATGTTTAGAGCACAGCTTACTAACACTAAATAAACTGAATTAACTGTTGAAAATTGGGTGAGGGGTTAAAACACTAAAATACATGGACAAGACACGGAGCAGACATGCTACATGCTGCAGCTTCTTCTTCTTCTTCTTTTATGGCGGTTGACATTTCAGTGAACAATACACTACAGTTCAGTTCTCAGAGAAAATCTGCGTAAGACTGAATCCGCATAAAACTGAAGGGTTACTGTACTTCATTATGGTTCCTCATCCCTATGAGGTTCTTGTGGAGGGGGTACTAACTCTAAGGAAAAAGAAGAGAGTTATCAGATGGAGCCTAGTGGTTAGGGAGTTGCCTCTGTGATTGGAAGGTCATAAGTTCGAAACCCTTGGACTGCTGGTGGCACTACTGAGGTACCCTTGAGCAAGGTACTGTCCCCACTGTTCCTGGCTGCCCATTGCTTCACTTGGTTAAAGTGTTTCACACTGTGGGCTGCACTGTTGTGTGTTCTTTCATGACAATAAGGACCAAACAGCAAGAAATGTTGAGCCAGTTTAAAAGCAACTTAAGGGGAGTAAAAGTCACACAGCAAGCACAATTATTGTGAAAGCTTAAAGTAAACGAACAGCGATTTTATCTGAGCAGAGGTTTCAAGAGACCTTTCCTTGGCTGCCCTTGGCTTCTAAAGCGAGTGTGTGTGTGTTATTTTCATTTGCATCCAGCAAGACGGTGTATATCAGGTTGTCTTCTAGGCTGCGTCTCTGTCCTTCTGATAAAAGTGGTTTCCTGTCGATGTTCCACTTTGCATGTGGAGATTGTGAAAGTGCTATCACAGCTAAATGGGGAAGGTGTCAAAGTGAAGCACCATCATCAGGTCGGCTTCCTCTGGTCAGCCAAAAGAGGCCAGGCCCAAGTCTGCAGGGGGTCCTTATAACCTCAGGGTGCTCTGTTGCTCACGTTAATGTCTAGGCCACTGACCTAGAAGTAAGCAACTCTTCTGTTCTGTTCTTTTCTCTTCTTTCTCCTTATCTTGTGTGCTGCCGCCCACTCTTCTTACACTCCGTGGTGCGGAGGAAGCGAAGGTGTTCTAACACAAGCAGTTGAGCTGTGGTTTTGTAAGCCTGCAGATTGTCTAACCTTTTCTCTCGTTTTTTTAAGATCAAAGTGCCCTCATGTTTGAGTGTCAAAGAACACGTTGGAAGATTGAAATTTACATAACGTAGTTTTAAAAAAAATAAAGAAAAACAATTTAATATAAAAGAAAACTAGCAGAAAATACAAACAGCTAGCACATCACCTGAAAGTCACATGGTTGCGTGGATAACATAAAGTCACTGTTCTGCCAAACCCATGATGCTTCAAGATAATCTGAAGAGTTGCTTGTCATTTTGATTCTTGTAAATCGGATTGAGATCTATATTTCCTTCAAAATGAGATTAATCTCTGCAAACATTTACGGCATTCAACAGACACCAAAGCGCCAAAGCGACTTCCATTTCCTAACTACAGAGGGCAGTCTCCCTGGAGCAACTTGGGGTTAAGAGTCTTGCTCAGGAACCCAGTGGTGGTACAGGGGCTCCTACAGTTACAACACAGATCCTTTTTTGGAACTGAAACATAACCCGAATTTTGGTATTAGTCGAAACAGATGCCACTTACTGATCCTAACACATTAAACATAAAAACACAACTAAGCCACAGAAAAGGGAAAAGGGCATAAATATACTGTATTTGTGTACCATAGTAACAGAAAAATGGACAAAAACGAATGTAAAACACTGTCAACAGTCTTGAATATTGTAGGTAAGCGTACTGACGACACCAACTCCCTCGCTAATACATTGCGTTTCTGCGTATTCTGCATATTCCTCCGCCACAACGCAACCAAACTAGTTATGGGAGTGAGCACTCTAAACTCGAAACGTCACATGTTGAGACTGTCGAAGCCCCAGGACCTCCTGTACTTGCTTCTTGGTCCAGAGGCGAGTATCTTCCTACCAGGCCACCACCAGCCTGAAACAATTCTCAAAAATTGTCCACTGGCTAGCATTCAATCAAATCGCTCATCTGTTCCTGAGCAGGCCAAGCGGCGCATCTCGGCACCTTCAGAAAAACACTCTGAATGGTGCCCCTAATGCATGCTTCTGGCAAGCTGATCTCCAGCTCCATCTAAGTCATCTTGCTTCGCTTCAGTCTTTCGCTAACTAATGCTAGCTGCTAATCAAAGCAAGCATGCTCGCTCTACAGAGCCAGCGTTCAGTCTTGAGCGCTGCCAGTGCTTGGCTTGGCCTTGCTGAGTCCTAAGTGAGCTCCTGTGGTGGTCAGCTTCTTCAGAAACACATCTGGACTGTGTGCAGCTAGCCACAGCAGAATGTGAGAATGTCAAGCCCTTGCTTTTCCCACCCCCCCTGTATTCCAGCCCTACAGAACCATACAGAGCTGTGGGAACAGCCTAGGAGGCAATCGGGAGGGGACCCCAGCCAGGAAAGCATGTCACTGGGCACAGATAGCAACCCAGTTTCTCTCCAGAGCTCTGCTCTGCACAGAAAATAAATTGTACAAGAAAAGGGTGTTAGCCTACACAGTTTTTTTTTCTATTTGAGAATTTGAATCCGTGTTCCATCCAAAGTTCTGTGGAGATGGCAGGTCTTGTTTGTTCACTTTTGATTCCCTTAAGAAAGTGGTTTCCAACCCTGGTCTGGGAGATCTGCCGTATTCGTTTGTTTTGCCAGCTCCTAACACACTTAATTTGCATTGTGCTGGCAGAGGTAAGAGCAGAAAAACAATACATTAAAAGCTACACAACACAAGAAGATAAAAATAAAAAGTAAATGTTACAACTAATGCAAAAAATATGTATGTGTATGCAAATATGTGTGTTAATATAGTAACCCCTCAGTTTTACGCTGATCAGCATTCACGTATTCAGTCTAACTCAGATTTTTTTCTGCAAACCGAACTGTATTACTGCCACCAGTCCAGCGGTGGCAGTAATACACTGAAAAGATGTCAACCACCATAAAAAGAAGAAGAAGAAGAAGCTGCTGCAGCATGTAGCATGACTGCTTTTTGGTATTTTGGTGTTTTAACCCCCCTCCCAATTTTCAACAGTTATCTCAGTTCATTTAGTATTAGTAAGCTGTGCTCTGTCTAAAGATGTGGGTAGAGAGAGTTATTTCAGCCTTTCTTTTATATCCTAATGCTAAACGCTAATGCTAACTTTTTTTTAAAGCAAAAACGTTTTCTTATTATATATTTACCTGTAGATTTTCATTAAGGGAGTTTAAAATTAGCGTATTTGGAGGCTTATGTGGGGGGATATTTAAGGTTTACAGGTTTTTTTACTATACGCAGGTGCTCTTGGAATGTAACAGGGGTTACCTATAAAGTATATGTATGTGTATATGTACATAGTGAAAATATATACATCTGTATGGATATACATACAGGTTCAAAATATTGTGTCCTCAGCTGTTTAGTAGCTGCAGGCACTGACAGAAACAGTAATAATGTAACAAGACAAATTGCACATTATTCACAGTAATATTTTACCCTTAAAATTTGCTCATGTTGTACTAGAATATTGCACAAGTGTAGAAACAGTCTGTACCAAAAACCATTAAGAAACCATCCTTGGATAGTTATCTCTACATAGAATCACAGTTCCTTAATCTTAGAAGTCACACTAAGAAGACTTCCCTACTGTCTTTAAACGAGATTTGTTAGCATTCATGCTAACATTCATTCTTCTCGTATGCAGGCCTTTAGTATAAGTAGTAGGCTACTTGAGGATTCCACTCTCGCCACTGATGATCCCACTGCCAGTAATAACACCTCAGACATTTAGACTCATTCAGTATTACACAAGCCGTGCGTTGCTAGAGGCTGCTGGTGATAATGTTAATCTCCCGGCTCCATATTGTCCTGATAAAGTGGAGCGTCTGGCTAGTTTTTGGTGGCAGGACTAGACTTCCACCGTGTTCCCTTCATTCTGGTGGGCCACCCAGGCCATAAAACCCTTCGAGACCCATTCCTGGAGTTACCATGTGGCTACTGCCCGTTTTAAGGAGATGATTTTTTAAAAAAGTAGACATTCCACAAACACAAATCATGCAGGCGTGCTCTGGAGGTGCCGTGCTGTTTGTTCGTCAGCGCTAACTCAATTTCCATATGTTTCTGGATCAGCGGATGGGAAACTTTCTGCCCCCGAATGATTTTGGCCTTGCGAACAAAACCCTCTGGCACCATCCACCACACATGCACACACAAGTTTTTGTTATTATGCAGCATATCCTGGTTTCGCTGTGCGTCTCTAAGCGTTTCATTGACTCAGTTGGGTGGTACCCGGCTGGTGTAGCGCCTCTGCCCTTCTGGTACGAATCAGACCTGAGTCACCCCTGAGCTGCTGTTTACTCTGCCAGAGTTCGGCATGTTTAGAAATCAGTCCCAGACACTTTTTTGTACCTTTTTCTTCCCACAGAAAGCAACACACACGAACACGTGGTCAATGGTTCAGAATCCTAAGAGGTCTAGTTATACTTTTAGGTACTGACACATACAGAATACCCCTCAAGCCACTGGGGTGGTACCTTCAATGGTACATTTAGGATTCCTTAGATTAGGAAAGATAATTTAACTCCAGTAACTCCCCCACAGTTTTACATGGATCAGGAGTCACCGATTCAGTCACACACTGATTAGAGAACCAAACTTGTAGGTTTAGACAGAAATCTCCCCAATAATGTGGAAACTGCAAATATCCTCCGCATTCTTTAGTTTTTTTGTGGCAATAAATATATTTTCTCTGGATGTTTTCACACAAGGGGACCCGTTCACCTAACCACAGTGTCCCAATACTTTTGTCTTTCCGAGTTGCATATCTCGGCAGGGAATTTTAATTAAATATCCCGAATACGGGTCTACCTTTACATTTTCTTTAAGGGTGATGCATTAAACTGAGTTTGAAATGAAATTAAAGTGTTCTGGGAACAGATTTGGGGGCAGATTTAGGGTTTACACTATAAAAATGGGCATTTTTACCAAAACACAATAGTTTTTCACCATATGCGGGTGCTCTTGGAATGTAACCCCCGCAAAAAGTGGCGGATTACTGTATATTCAATTGTAATTGTATATATTTTAAGTTGCATGTCTGTCTGGACTGGAGTTAAGTTTTGAAACACACGTGCCTTTTTACCTGGGAGAGGAAATGGCGTGTAAAAAGTCATTTAAGGTGCACTGTTTGACTTTAATACCACTGTTTTACTTTCGAAGGTAAAAATATTGGTGAACAAACACATACGTCTAATGAGAAATATTAAAATTTAAACTAGCTTCTTACACAAATAGCTATTATATTTATGTACGGACACTTTCTTAACTTTAGTCGTTTCAGTCCATTTTTCACACATTATAAAACCCAAATGGCATTTTTAAATGATGTAAAAAAAAATTTAATTTAAACATCTGAAATAGAGATGCAAGGTTCCCAAAAGTGTTCATATTTAAAATTACAGTTCAAAAGGGTTGAATCATCTGTTATCAATAGTTGTTGTAAATTTTTTTTTAGTAATATCTTATTATATGTGTGTGTGTGTGTGTGGGGGGGGGGGGGTGCCTGTAGGGTGTGTGTGTGTGTGTGTGTGTGTGTGTAAAGTGCTTTTGGAATTTCAACTTAGCTCCAACAGCAGCCACATATTAAATACATATATGTCATATTCGCACACTGTTATATTAAAACACTAGTATTCGTTTGAGTAAGAGTATGTGGGTGTGTATGAAGTCATATAGTGCGTGTGTGTGTGTGTGTGTAACTCTGCTTGTGTGTGCACGCATGTGTGTGTGTGTGTGTGTGTGTGTGTGCATGAGTGTGTGTGTGTGTGTGTAACTCTGCTTGTGTGCATGTGTATGAGTGCATGAGTGTGTGTGCATGAGTGTGTGTGTGTGTGTGTGTGCATGAGTGTGTGTGTGTGTGTGTGTGTGTGTAACTCTGCTTGTGTGCATGTGTATGAGTGCATGAGTGTCTGTGCATGAGTGTGTGTGTGTGTGGGTGTGTTTGTGTGTGTGTGTGTGTGTTTATACGTGAGTCTTTGTGTTTGTGTACATGAGTATGAATGTGGGTATATTGCATGAGTGTGTCTGTGTGCATGTGTGTGTGTGTGTGTGTGTGTGTGTGCATGACTGTGTGGTCCTCAGTGCTCTCAGATCGTGACCTCAGTCTCTCTCATGCCGCCTGGCTGGATGATGCATCCCCCCGTTTTATTGCAGGCGCTGAGCGAATCGCTGTAAAACTCATCCCACTGGCCACAGCGGCCACTGCCGAGAACACAGGGGCTCACAGGCCTGTTCTACACAACCGAGAACCGACATGGAGGGTCTTTCACAAGAAATCTCTCACAAAGAGACCATTTTATTATCATTATATAGTTATTAGGATTTAGTGGGCCCACCGTAGAAATAAAAATGTTCAAAAATATGGAATATATATACGTAAACAAACACACCCACACACAAAAACCCTGAAACCAAACTAAAAAGTCTACAAAGCTTGACTGAAAATGACACATTTTCCCAAAATCGTTTTCTCATAAGCGAGTATTCTCTGTGGGCCCACTCACCCATGACTCTTATGCTTTAATGGTTTGCCTGGAGTGACCTGTGAGTATAAAGCAGTTTTAGGATTTTTTTCCCTTCATACAGCTGTTTCGATGGAGAGCGGCTTTTCCTAGAACATTCATTTTCAACATTTATTATTAATGCATATCAATTCTGTCACCACAAATCTCTTTTTTCTAACATCTCTTCTCATTTACAGGAGAAGAAAAGCCTTCCGGGCGTTCAGTGTACTTTTACTTTGTTATTTTATACTGTTTCTAATGTCTTTGACACAGTGTGAGATGCAAATTATGCAAAAAAAATTGAGATTTCAACGTGTGAAAGAGACGTGAAGGAGTACCTGGGCCTTCATGCTACTGTGCCCATGAATGGACACACATGTCTGTCAGAATGGTCAGTTCTCTTCTCGCTGTCCTCTAAACAGATTTCTTGAAGTAACTCTTCCCGGATCAGCGCAATGTGATGTCATAGACTCTCACTCTGGCACATATCTTGAAGGTAACTCGACCATCAGCTCTCTCTCCCCATACACTACAGAGCTGACTCGACCACAAAAATCTTATTAAACAATCAAAACTCTATTTACTACGTATTGAGGTTGGAATTTTGCCAAAACGTGTTGTTTCGAGATAATAATTAAACTTAAGAACAACAGTGTTGTTGCGTCCGATATCACTAAAATGAAAAAAAAAATTGAGTTTAAGCTCCTCCTCTTGCCCCCCCCACCAGCCCTCCCTCTGTGTCTTTACCTTACACTTTACACATTTTTCACCAGGAGGAATCTCTGTCCAGTGTCTCTGATCTCTAAAGTATGTTTTAACACATGAGAACTGACATGGAGAATAGAGCAATGCCATCAGTGGGATTTTTAACAGATACTGTAATCCCCCAGTTTTACGCGGATCAGGAGTCGCGGATTCAGTCACACACGGAGAACCGAACTCATAGTTTTACGCGGAAATCCCCACAATAACACAGAAACTGTAAATATCCTCTGTGGCAATATCTCCTTTGTGGCAATAAATATACTTGGATGTTTTCACACAAGGGGACACTTTTTACCTCACTGCTGTGTCCCAATACTTTTGTCCCAGAACTTTCCATCTCGGGGGGGAATTTAAATTTGAATACAGGAATACAGGTTAACCTTTCCAGTTTAAAATGAAATTAAAGTGTTCTGGGAGCAGATTTGGGGGCATATTTAGGGTTTACACTCTAAAAATGGGCATTTTTAAGCATTTTTTTTGCAAAACACAATGCGGTTTTTCACTGTACGCAGGTGCTCTTGGAACGTAACCCCTGCGAAAAGCATGGAATTACAGTACAAAGTGATCGATACAGGGTCCGATGAGAAGCGTTCGGTGAAATAACAATAGCAAAATATAAGAACAACAGTCTTATTGCTTCCACCATCACACTAATGAAAGGAAACTGAGTCTAAGCTCCTCCTCTTGTCTTCCCCACCCCCACCCTGTGTCGTGCTCTCTGATTGGCTGTGGTTCATTACTGCACTTACTATCAATTGCAAAAATTTCCACACCACGGGATCTGGATGCCCCGACTGATCCAGCTGTTGTGCACACTAAACATCTGTCCCACAGATATAGTTGGTGAGTGCCTCAGACGCCGTCTTTGAATAATTTCCACATAACAATCAGGAGTGAAAGCAAATATGTCTCTGATCTGGGGGTTCAACGGCGAGTGGAAAATCAGGACTTAAATTCGGCTTTTCTTGCAGCTTCTGTCATTTTTCTTTGTGCTTCTTTCAGGGAAGTTCTTGTGCGAATAATGATTGTTGATGAGTGGATTTAGGTAGACGTTTACCTTTTTCAATAGTTTGCCTCTTGTCTCTAGAGCGTTTCGCAATTAGCCAGTTGTTGGCTGATATTTTGGGTGTTTTTTTGTTTTTTTGAGTAAAGGCCAAATGGATAAGAGTAATCATGCAGGCTCCAACGTTCACGTCCAAGACGTTTTGTTCACTGTGCCAACAACAATGATGGAGCTTGGAAATGAAAGCCTCATTACTTCTTCGACCATTCAGCTCCTTTGAAATCCCTGTCTTTAGTTCAGGAGATTTCTGAGATTTCTTCAAGCAAATTCAGAAAATTCCCATGCTCTTTATTTCTCCTGATGAAGGGAAGCGAAAAAGAAAATACCTTCAACATCTGAGCCGTCAGAGGGACCTTGGGATGAGCGTGAGCGAAGCCACAGCGCTGGGCAGTTCACGTTTTTAGACTGATGTGCTTCTACACCATTTTGGTCCTTCCAGGAAAAGTCAAACCTCTAAGTATAAAATTAACTGTGTGAAGCTGAGGTCATGCTGGCACAGTCACTGGTGAAGTGCTGAGTTCAACAGTGGACTGTTTAAAGAAACCTTCTCTATTTTTTATATATTTTGCGTTGTAATGGCATAATGCTGATCGCTCCGGTCACTGACCGAGAGCAGCAACTCGTCTGGGTTTTCCAGAAGGTCACAATAGACTTTTAGCACGGAACTACACTTGAGTAAAGATTAAAAGTGTAGCTACACAATAAAGACAATATTTGTCTTAAGATCGAAAGTACAAGCAATAAAACACTGCAATCCTGTTTCATTTTCCAGTTTAATAATACAGTAATCCACCACTTTATGCGGGGGTTCATTCCAAGAACACCACACAACCTATTTTTAGAGTGTAAACCCTAAATATGCCCCCAAATCTGCTCCCAGAACACTTTAATTTCATTTCAAACTCAGTTTAATGCATTATCCTTAAAGAAAATGGAATGGTAAACCTGTATTCGAATTTAAATTCCCCGCTGAGATTTGCAACTCAGAAGGTTGTGGGACAAAATTTTACACCCGGATCACATTTAAAGATGGACGCGTCCGAATGAGCTCCGGCTCACGGTTTTCGGTGAATAACCCCGATCTACTGGGGCTCAAAATACAAATGAGGGCTCGGAAAGGTCTCCTGGAGATCTACCAAACTGTGGAGTCTGAAGTGTCTAAGAGCTTTCCCCGCCAAGATATGCAACTTGGAAGGTCACGGGACAAAAGTATTGGGACACCGCGGCGAGGTGAACGGCTCCCCTTGCATCACAACTTCCAGAATAAATATATATATTGCCACAAAAAAGCAAATTTGCAGTTGTGGGGATGTCCACATAAAACTGTGCGTGACTCCTGATCCGCGTAAAACTGTGTTAATATATTATTTTATGTGGATAATTTTGAAATGTTTCTATGGGTCCATTCCTTCTGAACATTTTACACAGCTTCAAGGTTGGCTGGGGTTTTTAAATTATGTAAAAAAAAAACCAAAATAAAACATTAAAAAGGACAAAAATGGAGTGGAATCGAGGTTATGTTTCTAACAGGCCAAAGAAAACATCCTCACAGGCCCATGGGCCACACTGAGCATTAACTGTGCCTAAAAAATTCACTAAATACAGAGTAAGTCTTTGAAACAGGGATCTAGATGCAATAGGAACGGCGAAGGCTTCGCTTGACTTTTGGTCACTTTGTAAAATGATGAATGAGTGAAAGAATTCCATGGGTGCTGCTTGTTTGTTGAGTAAAATCTTGACCTCAGTCTCTTAAAATAGAAAAGAAAAATCCTTTCCGAGATGCAAAACACTCTTGAAGCCTCGTTGAGTCATTGTGGAAAAGGGACTCTGCATTTTTTTTTTTTTAAATTCTTTATCTTTCTCTCACCACAAGTGGTACAACCTGTTCTTTTTTAAGGTCCTGACTGTTTGAATTTTCAGGCCAGTCACCTCTTTTTGTTGCTATAAATGGTAAACCGTGGGCACCACAGTGGTGGCGTCAGCCGAAACGAGTGCGAGATATCGACAGAACTACAGGCTCTGACCCCTGCTCGCGATGAGCTGGAGCAAATGAGGCAGGAGGAAGAAAAACTTTCTCTTTTTCTGTCACTTTTTTACAGAATGTAAAGGAAACATACAGTCATTTGGCTTAACACACAAAAATAAGAGCACACTTTTAGAGAGCACACTAATAGCATGAAATGAACATAAAAAGTGCACAAAAGTGTGGGCACCTTTTTCAATTGTGTGTTTCATTTATGTTAATATCTATTCATAACTATGATTGAAAAACAGGCATTTTGCACTAAATATCAAATTTGGGGGGGGGGGGGTCCTTTTTTTCCTTTTAAAAAAGTTGATTTTTTTTTTTTC
>JBBPDC010000019.1:19032072-19058648 GCA_037974485.1 Hemigrammopetersius urotaenia
CTTGTTTGTTTGAGTTTATTCTAATATTCAGCTGTTTTTGCTGCAGAAAGAAGCCACTGCTGATAGAAATGACTTCAAACAACTTGCACAGGTGCCTAAGACTTTTGCACAGTACTGTATACATATAGTCTATTCAGCTCATGGTAAGATGGGCTATATATATATATATTGTTGATACATATAGACACATATACAAACGAGCCCTCTGACAAATAATTCATTTTAATTGTGCTTAAGAATAACGAAGGCAGACCTATAACCATGTTTTTTTTTAAAGCTTACTGCAAACTGCAAAATGTTGTTGTATAATCGCAATGTGGTTTTGTTGAAATCAAACTGCCCTAATCGTAAGATTCCGACCGTGATTAAGGTGCACACGCAGGTGTGATAAACAGTGAGCTGTGCAGCGCTAGGTTTGCAGACTTTGCAGTTGCGTACGTGCACTTGGGTTCGGGAGACCTCGCATGCACTGTTTAGACCTGCTGAAACAAACAAACGGCAAAAACGCCAAATAGTTTACTTTCTCAGAAACATCCTCCCTCCCATCCTGCAGCCCAAACCACGGTTAGGTGCATCTAACGCTGAAAGATGGTGCTGCACTGCCGAGCAGCTGAAAAGGAGGCGCTTTTCTTGTATGTGCACATTCGGTTCTGGCAAAGCTACGATTACGATCAAGTGGCCTTTGCAGCGCTGGAGTGATTGAGTAGGGAAAAAGTGTGTAATTAGCAGTGGGGTGGCTAATGGTTTCTGTGTACTGTGGAGCCAGCCAGGGGCCAACAGCTACATGCTCACTAAATGAATTCCCCACAGACCACAATGTTTTCATGTAACATGCCACACATTCTTGCGTTGTTTTACTATCACTAATGTGGAGGGTTTTAAATGTGCATTTAAGTGTGTGAGAGTGTGTGTGTGTGTGTGTGTGTGTGTGTGTGTATCTGTGTCTTCTTACATTGTACTCTTAAAACCTACCACACTTTGATTTTAAGTCTAATTACCGTCTATAACGAGTCAGAGCACCAGTGAATGTCACTCGTACACCACAAATAGAAGCCTAGAATTAGAAGGCAGGCGTTATGAAAGAAAAAAGCTATCTGACACAACCAGCTTACGGGAGATGACATCTGTATCGGTGGGTTTCTTTTGGTATCATCAAAGTGACACCCTGCAACCCACCGCTTACAGCATGGAAACTCAGCATTTTTGTCGCGATGAACTCGAATGTCAAACTGGCAAACGTATCATCATTGCTAGCCAGGCACCTGTCACAGAACATCTAGGGTTAAAACAGCCCCCATGCATTTCTGGCATGATTACACTTCCATTTTTCCAGTAAGCAAGGTTCTAAAAATGCCTGCCTCAAGCAAGAACATTACGCATTACACGCAAAAGAAAAAAATGCATATTTCAAAGCACACTCACTGGGCCTCCGCTAATAAAGCGGGCTGCAAACAGCTAGGCCTGCTCTGTTGTTTTATGAGAAAAGGGTGAGTTGCCGGATCCCACCGCTTCGCTGGTGTATGTGAATGGTGTCAAAGACTAGAGCCCATTAAGGCCGCCTCTGGGAGCAAGTCCAGACGCCTACGTCGATTGCTGTTGCTCTTTCTCAGCCGTGAACTCAGCGAGAAGGCCCTTTCTGTCAGAGGCTCGGTAAAAAGGGTGAAGAGAAGGAGGCCCAGCTGCGAAGGCGGCCTGAGACTGCCAGAGAACATGCGCCTTCCACTCAAGTGAACATCACACAGCTAATACAAACCGAAACAGAGTCGTAAGGGCCGAGGGACTGGCTCTCGCCAAACACCTGGACAGTCCCTCTCTGCCGCAGAGAGTCCAAAGCCCAGCGCAGGATGATACCATATGTAGCGGAAACTGTATCCAGACGTGCTCTTCCAGCCCAGTCCCTCGACCAGGAGCTCCCGTTTGCCAGCGTGAATGCAGAAATAGCATGATTGCTATAGCAGCTCACAGCCTGTGAGTCCAAAAACAGGTGGTCCGGTGAAAGACAAGGCAGTGAAGGGAGCTCTAAGAGCAACAACCAGCTTTCACTGTGCAAAAATGACTTTTTTACTAGTCAAACAGACATTCAAAAATGTAGTAAACTTGTCATTGTTTACCACATGAATGCTCATGTCCAGCGTCTTCCACCTAACTACCAGTGCTTGCTGTATTTTGATGCCAATTAGTGGGTATATAAGTTAATCTTTAGCAAGGACAAGACAGAATAAGTCTTCCCTCCCCTGTTAAATAAGCAGAGAAGGAGACATTCAGGGCACACCTCTGATCTCCAAATCACAGTCACATATTTGTAAACTCATAGTGCAGTCAAGCCCTGAATTCTTCATACCAAATTTGGACATTTATTCAACCAGCAAGTTTTTTCTTGATTGGAAATGACACAGGTGTCTCCCAGAAGAGAATGAGACGATGTACAGAGGCGTCAATGTGGAGAAAAATATTTCTCAGCTTTTATTTACTTTTGAACAAAAAGTGGCATGTCCATCATTATTCATACCTTTTGCAAACTGTCCCAGTCTGTGGGGAAACACCAGTGGAGATGTGCAGAAAGCTCCTCAGCAGTTATAGGAAGAGTTTGATTGCTGTAAGAGCCAATAAGGGCTTTTCTATTGATGATTGAGGAGGCTATGAATAATGTTGGACAAGCCACTTTTTATTCAAAAGTAAATAAAAGCTGAGAAATATTTTATATCCAGTGATCGTCTTATTCTCTTCTTGGAGACGCCTGTGTCATTTCTAATCAAGAAGAAACTTGCTGATTGAATAAAAGGAACAAATGGTTTGAAGAATTTCAGGCGCGACTGTACGTATGAGGCTGCTGAAATGGCAGTAAAACACCAAGAGAGGCGATGCCAGAGGGTGGCACCGGTCAGGCTGGCTTACTCACCTCTAGAGCCGCCAACCACCCAGGAGGCAGTCTGGAGCCCATCAGCGGGTCCTTGAGAGCCCTGGCTGGACTAATGCCAAAGGCTCGAGATGATGGGAGGGTTGGAGGTTGCCCATCAGAGGCTGTGACTCAGTAATTAGCTTGTAACAGGCAGCTGGGATGAGACCACGTAGAAGCAGACAGACACCACATCAGGGGCCGTTGAGACGGGACATAAAAAGGCGCAAGTGTGCCGCAGAGGGAGGGAATGAGGGTAGGACACTGATGGAAAGCATAAATGAGATGTTGTAAAAAAGTTGGGGGGAAAAAAACCCTGGCTTGTTTTTTCTTCCCCGCTCGGGGACATGCTGTTTCTTTTGTTTTTGTTTTGATTTTGCGTGGAGATTCGGAGACGTGCAGCCTGGGTTGCCTGTTGAGAAGTCCACAGCGCTATAAAAATGGGTCAAGGCTGCAACGACAGATCTGAAGGCATGTCCCTCCAAACCTATCCATGATCCAGAGACACCTAGCGTCACTAGTTAACAGGTCTGCGACTTCTCGAACAGTCTGGACTCTGTCTGGACTGCTCTCACACATGCTTGCTATTTAGAAGCCTGTTGTTTCTGAAGGTAAATGCTCCCCATCCCCCTTTGATGACTCCACGTTAAAGGGAACAATAAATATGTGTGGTCACAAGTCAGGCTTTCTCAAAGGGGAGTCATTTAGCCAACGCACATTCTGCAGAGGGGGAGTCATTTCGCCAGCACACGTCACTGAAGAGCGAGACTTGTTTCATCTAAGGGCGTTTGGCCAAAGCTCAAAAGCACCACTTTGACAACAATGGCCGTATTCCTTCAGCATAAAGTGTGTTGCATATATTAATTCCTCAACAGTAAAACACATTCTGCCTTATGATTACAAATGAGGTTGACGTGTTAAAGTAGGTGCAAGAATGTTCACTCAGGTCCTCTCCACTTTCGCATGCCTAACACCTCTCAGAAGAAAAAAAAAATACTTTTGGCCTGACTCGTAAAGTGTTCAGAGACCTATTAAATAAAGAGCTGGGGCCTAGTCATTTGTTTGGCTTCGCCAGCCACCCACATCAAATAAGTGTGGATCACCTAGCGTCATGTTTGCACAGCTGCCAGGGTGCCTAGCATGCCTGGCAAAGAGCGCCTGGGCTGGGTTCTACAGGGGCGGCAGGCCGGGGCGGGCGCAACAGGGCAGAGCCAACTGTACAGAGCCTTCGAGTTACGTCCTCTTATGTAACATGGCTGATCCTTGCTAATTCTTGACCGAAGGGTCTTGATTTCGGATTGGTAAGTTCTTGACTTGGCGCGTCAAAAAAAGCAAACACTACGAGGACACTGTGAGGTTACTGTGTCTCAAGGCTGCACGGTGTAACTGATGAACGCTGATAGTGAGCTGCATTGTCTATGAAGTGTGTGTGTCTGCATCTGTGTGGTTTTAGACAATCAAGAGCAATGTTTTAATCAGATAAAAGAGGGCAGCATGCAGCCCACCCAACCCTTACACATTCCTCTCACTCGCTGAACCCTGGCATCCAACAGAGAGAGAGAGAGAAAGAGACAGAGAGAGACGCAGCCCTCTCATGAAGAGCTACTTCTTTCTGAAGCCTGAAACAAGTGGGTGGGATGTGACCTCTGGCTTTCTCTCATGTTGTTGCTGACCCACTTGGCCGTGCTAAGTACTCTTTGGTCAGACATGAAAGAAGCAGCCCTGTCGTCAAGCCCACTGACACCAACAGTCGCGAGCGCGCATCTCAGCTCGTTCTGCACGCTCAGACGTTTGATACTGTTTGGCTTGCCGGGCCTTCACGCTGGTACAGGGCTGTAGCTATTTTCCAAAACGCCTGGCTTGAAACCGCTCAAGGCGCCATTTGGGGCTCGGCTAGCATGTGGTTCACATTTGCATCTGGTTCGCAGTGGCTTCACAATGTATAAGTCATGGTTGCGACCTTCATGAGTGCTGGCCCTCAGGAAGATTTGTCTCTGGGGCCGCGTTGCCTTCTCTCAGACATGTGAATGTGCAAACCCAAATCTTATTTAGGCAGTTTCTATTTGCGAGCGTAAGTGCCCTCGCGGAGGCCGCCGTCCTCCTGTGGAGCCTCCATTGTCTGTTCTTCCTCTATTTGTCCATAGAGTAAATCAGATCATCGCCGATGAACTCTAAACTACTTCTGTGTGGCTCTTGACTTGATTCATTCGGCCTGACAATTCATCACCTTTGTGTAAACAGAGGGAAGAGAGAGAGAGAGAGAGAGAGAGAGAGAGAGAGAAAGAAGCACAACGAGAAGCAGAGTGAAGCCAAGCAAGCACTGGCGGACCAGCCGGGAGGTCAGAAGTCCACGTCAACGTTCGTTCCCGCCTCAAAACACCTGTTAAAGAGATCTATAAAGTCACTGGACAAATGCGAAGTCTAATGCATGCCTGGACTCAGCGCATGATATGGGAGGGCAGTAATATACAGTGGCACTCAAACGGGTGGGTGTGGCCTAGTGGTAGGATACTTGACTCTGGACCAAGAGGTCATGGGTTTGAATCCTACCACCACTGGGTCCCTGAGCAAGACCCCTAACCCCATTCCCTACCTACAGGGGGCAGGGAGAGACTGGGAGAGACTGCCCCCTGTAGGTAGGGAATGGAAGTCGTTTTGGATAAAAGCGACTGATAAATGCCGTAAACGCGATTTATTGTAGTTTGGTGCATTAATTCTGAAACATTCAAAAAATGCTATTAAGAACAATCATTTTTCATTCTCTGTTTCACAGCATTGTTGGGATTCAAATTCCCAGCAATATGGCCACACTCTACTGTACCATATACTGGCCTCTTCTCCATCTCTCCTGACTGAAACATGCAGTCGCTCAGAATTCTGGACCACTGAGATCCACAATATGCTCACAAAAGCCCATCATGATGTCATTAGTTATGATAACAATTCCATAATCTGCCCATCCCTAACGCACGATTCACTTCTTTCTGCATCTTTACTCTTCTTGTCTCCTCCGCAGCGCACCAAGGATGCAAGGTGTATAGCCCCCCCCCAATAACCGAACAGGTACAAAGCACTGAGGAGCAGGCCTGATCCAAGCAGGCCTTATGCTGGGCGCTCATTCTTTGGCTCAGAAGACCGCAAACCCAGGGCTTTCCCGACTGACCGGGCAAGAAGGAGCCTGTGTTGTGAAATGGTTTTGCAAGATAGCGCAAAGTTTTGGCATCCATAACACAACTATCAGCAACTTTTTTTTTCTTAAATAGCATGCAAGTGTTTTTCCATGCGCCTGATAAAAAAAAAAGTGTATGCGTGAGCATGGCCTGCCTTTGCAGTGGTGAGCGAGTGTGTGTGTGTGTGTGTGTGTTCGTGTGTACACTCGCGTCTATGTGTGTGTTATAGTGATTCATATCTCACACCTAAGACAGCAGTCGGCTTTCAGTATGACACGCTTGTGGGGTGAATAACACGTTTCCATGATGTATCTACAGCTGGTGCAGTGTGTGTGTGTATGTGTGTGTGTGTGTGTGTGTGTGTGTGTGTATGTTTGAGAGAAATCGAGCAAGAAGAAATAAGAGAGAGAGAGAAAGAGAGAGACAGAGAGAGAGAAAGACATGCATGGATGTCAGCTTTATTCACTCAGAAAGAAACCAGCGGCCACTGAACTCACTCTGCCCTCCTGACCGACTACAAACAGGGTCATGTTCTAAAAGTGCACTGGACGAATGTACAACGGGTCTAAGGCTGCACACACACACACACACACACACACACACACACACACACACACGGACGGCCTCTCTAAGCATTAACCAGCCTGCACACTCATCACCTCAGGCCAAGCCTAAGGAGTGTCTTGTCAGGACGGACGAGGGGGAGGACGAGAATGCTGACAGGCTAAAGCCGCATGGCATGTGCCCTCCCTCCGCCCTTTGGCCGTCCCGGGATGATGCCATGATGCGCAACGAATGGGCAGTGAAACGGCATCCTGACGAGTAACCTGTCAGCACCGGCCAAGAATAAGGAGGGGGGCGGGGGGGGGGTGTCATGCAAGCTAGAGAGAGAGAGAGAAAGAGAGAGAGAGAGAAAGCACCAGATATGTAGCAATACCTGAAACTTACTGTAAACTTACAGTATTTAATGCTTTCTGAAGGGAAACATGTTCTTCGTATTCTGTTCATGCAGAAATGCAACGCTTCGTTATCATGTTATTTTAATTTCAGTTGGCTGAAAACAAAACAAATAAAATAACGATCAATAACTTTTCGCCCTTTTTGCTGCACAGACATTGGTCTGACCACAACCACCAGCCACCCCCAACACCTCACACATACACACACACACACCCCACCCCAGTGCTCCACAGCCAACAGGTACATAAACCCAGCAGTTGCATTCGGTACAGAATGAGCTGAGCATGCTCTGGTGAGTGATGCCTCTCCCCTGCAGCCCCAGCTTGCCCGAGATAAATAATTGATGGGCACATCTGGAGCTCTTCGTGCCAAAAAAAAAATAACCCACAGTCTTTGGCTCAACTATCATGTTTTACCAACACCAGTTCAACAAGAGTAAGAAAAAAAGTTCAGTAAAACACAACAGAATAATAATAAAAAAGACCCCAGTCGCTAAATTCGCTTTTACTCACCGTCCACTTTTTCAGATTTTATTATCGTTAAGGTGGGCTTCATATCCACAGCTGCCGTCATGGTCTCGCATTCAGTGCGTCTCTCTCTCTCTCTCTCTCTTCTCTCTTCAGTGCGTCTCTCTCTCTCTAACCGTACTCCCCCAAAACACGCACAAACCGTTAGAATTCACGTGTTCTCCTTCAGGTCCGGTAGTAGGAGGTGTAAAAAATGTCCTCCTTTTCTCTCTCTTCTCCCAATAAAACCCTCTCTCACTCACATTCAAACTTCTCTTTCGTTCTCTCCCACTCTCTTTCTCTCCCTCTCTCGCTCTCGCCTTCTCCCTCTCTCTCTGTCTGTCTCTCTCCCTCTCTCTCTCCCTCCCCTCGTCTCTACCTCAGTCGGGGCGTTGCTGTGCTTTTTTCTTTTCCCGCCCGTATTACGACAAAACCCCGCCCACCTGTGCACGGATTGGCTACAACGTGTTGCGTCCTGAGCTGCGATTGGATAGAAGATTCTTCTCAAAGGCAGGCCGTCGATTGACGCTTAAGAGAGCCAATCGCAGTGAGGGAGGGCGGGGCCTGAGAAGCGGCTGCGTCTGAGTGAGGACGATGTGAGTGGGGCGGTGATTTCACAATTCAATTACGTTCATCTCTCTCAGCCCTCCCTGCCTGAGACTGTCCCGGGGGGCGTCTGTCTTACTATCATCACATTCGCCCTGAAAGGCTGTTGTGTGTGTGTGTGTGTTTTTTCTCCTTTTTTTTGACATACACTATATGGACAAAAGTATTGGGACAGACTGCCCCTTACTTCCAGAGAAGGGCAATCTTCAGCAGACCAAAACTTTTTGGCTGGCCCTGACTTCAGCAACAATCCGACACCTTTGGGATGAACTGGAACAGAGATTAGATTCAGACTGGAAGCTGTTAGAGCTGCAAAGGAGAACCAACTCCATATTAAAGTGTATGGATTTGAATGCAGTGTCGCTGAAGTCCCTATTATATGCAGTGGTCAGACGTCCCAAAGCGTTTGTCCATACAGTGTATATCTGCCTCCGATTAGTTCTGAGAAATTACAAGGCAAAGAGTGGTTTCACAAAGAAACTGAAGTCACATCTAGTACATGGAGTTGAGCAATTTCTCACTTAACTAAAAAAAATAGTTAAGGCACTACTACCATGATGCAATCGATTGCTTAGTGTGTGATATCACATGTTGCATAAATGTCCATGAATCATTATTTGCTGGTGATGTCCGGTGCCAAACCGTGCTGGACCCCAAACGTCGACTAGCCTATGTCTCATCTCCTGACTCCACTGTGAAGGGAAACAGTTTGTCATTCTGTTTAAAACCACAGAAGCTCTTGCTAGAACTTTCTAAAAATCTCAAGCTCCAACATTTCTGCTCATTGACCCTGGAACGATTGGACAAAGTCGGTTTGAAATGCGTAAGGAGTAATGAATGCCGAAAGCGTGGGACTGGTCGGACGGCAGCAAGTGCCCTCGTAACACTGGCCCAAACCTCATAAACACCTCAGAGTATTTCCTGCCCACCTTGACTGGTCCAATAAAAAGCCAAACCCGCCGTTTTTACAGAGGATCTTCTCACCGCATCCATGTCCCTGTACACAGGGCTGTCCTTGACCAACGTTGGGCCTTTTTTTGGGAATAGCCCACTCTAGAGGTTCCCAGCTGGTCCCACGGTGAGATGCAACAGATCACAGATGTGGCGTATAGCTGAGGATACAGGATCGGAAACCTCTTGGCTCCTCTTCATCAAGAGGTTCTTCCCTTGTAAACCACTGAGGTCCCTTCCAGCACCTTACTTAACTCAACCTTTCATCTTTACGGTCCATTACTGCAGCCTTGTCTTCTACATTCAGATGATCTTCAGATCATATCAGACCGAACTGGCTGAGCTGAAATAAACTCGCGATTTTGGGCCGAGATGTTATGGGCCGTTATGGAGTGTGACTGAAGTGTGGAGACGGTGGGGGGGGTCGAGGGGTGGAGAGAAATGTCTGCACCCGCATTAAGTTAATTAGCTGCCATGGCAACAGATCGCCATCGCGATTGTCATCCTGCTGATCGACTCGTTTCCCAAAGTGGAACGATCTGGACAACCGTGAGACGCGGCTGTCAGAAAACGTTCAGCCACGTCGGAACTAACGAGCGAATTGGCGAAAATGAAAGCAGCACTTTTTTAGCTCCCCTCAATCAAAGGTCCTTTCTTAGCAGGCGAAACTGCGTGTAGCATTTTAGCCTCCCCGGGTTAAATAACCCCGTTAGCCTGGTCAATACTGGCTGGGCTTGCTCAGCAGCAGGTCTGGCCATGATGACACCCATCCTCAAATGGATCTGAGAGAGCAGGGAGCCGGCGTTATTGATCGGCTATGGATTTTTTAAAACCGGGATCCCTTGCACGCTTGCCATTAGCCCGTCTGGATAGCGTTACAGCTGACAGATATGAGCGATGGTGCTAAATGCCCGGATCTTCAGGGCGCTCCTGCGGTCAGCACCTCACAAAGGCCTTTCGAGCCAGAGGGCTAGAGGAGGGCAATAAAAGTGGGAGGCGATCTCTCGCCCCCCCACCCCTTTTAGTCACTCACTCATTCACTCATTCTCTCCCTCCTTCTCTCACTAGCGCTCTTTGTTTTAAACTTAATGAGCTCCTTGTATAGTCTTTTAAAGGACAAGCTAGGCTCCTCAGTGCCCAGAGGCAGCCATTAAGACTAATGGGGTTGCTGACTAATATCATAGACAGGGCTTGCTGAGTGGCATTTTTTCTCTTTATAGGAGACGGAGGTGGAAGTAGGGGGATGGGGGGTGGACAGGGCTACTTGAAGTCTGTCATTTCTTCATGCTCCTTTGATGGAAGCGATTATTAAGTAATTGGACATCAATGTTGAGAATGTCTGTTCTATAGTTGGGGTCCGGCGGGTTAACTGAGTTATTTGTAATGAGGAAGGGGCTGCCGCTCACTCATGCGCCCAAACTCTGGACGTTCGCATCACAAGCTCGGCTTCGAGAGCTTATTCTTGCATGAAAACACAAAAGCCATGAGGTTTTAGTTTTGATGTGCTTTGTAAAGTTTCTGAGGGGATGGAAAAAATATAAAAACATGAATCCTCTGCAGTGGAAAAAGGAAAAATCTGTTTCTCCATCATCATCATCAACATCAACATCATCATCTGCACGCCACCAAACGTGTTTCTGGGGAAGTTGTCTGGGAAAATCCTCTGTTCTGACGCAAGAAAGATTCCAAAACATGTGACGCCTCGAGTGTGAGGGAATGCTGGGTTTGATTCACAAATCCGAAATTCATTCACCCTCCGTGCCGGACTGTGACTCCAACTCCTGGGGTTGTTGACTCCCCAAAACAAAGCTGTTGCTGGGATACAGCTGTGGAAAAAAGCAACTTTCTGTCTCTTTCCCTCTCTCTCTCCTTCTCTATCTCTCTCTCGTTGGCCGACTACATTACGGGAAGCCTGTGTCTCGGCTCTGAGTGGCCCTTAGCTGTGTGGGAAACAGGCCCTGAAGAGACGAAGCCTATTTAGCGTCAAAAAAAGTACATTTTTGTACCGAGGTAAATGCAAGGCTTCCCTCACAGGTACCGAACGGTCCTTAAAGACCAATTGTGGGGCTCAAATGACTTTTAAAGGTGCACTATGTTCACTTTTCCAGCAGGAAAGACACATATTATTACCTTTCATCACTTTTTTTGGATTCCAAACTGTTTGTATGAATTCAGTGCTGCACTGAAAATGTCGCTCCATTGTTTACATACCTGTGTTGTCACCGCCCCACCAATTTGAGAATACCACCCCACTGACAGTTTAGTTGTTTTTTTGTTGTTGTTGTTGCTGGGTCATATAATATGTTGCCTCAAGACATCAATAAGGGCAATATACTTGATGACAGCAAAAGGGATAAGGTCTTTATTTTTCATTTTTAGTGAAAATCTTTCAAAAATGTCCATAGAATTACCCAAGGCTAGCTGTGAGACGCTGATTCGATATATATATTCATGATGCAGAGAAGTGTTTTAGAGGTAAACTAAACTCGCAAAAGCTTGCAAATGCAACAAATGTGCAGAGCTGTGCATCGAGAGAACGGCAGCTGACTACTGAGTAGCATTAGGGGAGCCAAACAATTCTCGACAGAACCAACACAAAACCAAACGGAGCAGTTCAAGAACTGGCCAACCGATGATGATACAAACGTTTCTGCAAATAGTCTTGAACATTTTGCAAAAACGATCACATTCTAGGAGAAAAGGGGGGAAAATGTGAAGTTTTCGGTTAATCTGGTCTGGACAGTGCCCCCTAGTGCATGCTATGTGCAAGTATTTTGGCAAAAACCTCTGGCTAGCCACATTAAAACAGCAGGAGACTCTGCTTGCCTTATTGGTCAGATGTTTAAATTCGGCCAGGTTGCATGGAACGTCCCGCAAAGCCTCTATGACAGGGTGAACCGCTCGGGACACTGCGGTTTCGGGCGGAACATGGACGACTCTGGTCAGGTCACATTCAGAACTAGCAGGAACGCACAGTCCATTTTGATCACATGGCGTTGATGTCTACCTTTCCTATCCTAAGCAGTGCTGTTGTCATGGTTTCAGCTGTTAGGAGATATGAAATCACGAGTTAAAGGTGCGGAGCATGTAGCGAGCAAACCGGCCAGCGTGCAGGAGCTCATAAAAATGTCTGCACTGAGCGGCCGAGGCCAAATGCACTCGTGTTCTCGTTCTGACAAAAAAGAACTAAAGGACGGATGGAAAGAAAATGAAACACTGCCTGTATTCTATAAAACATTCACAGACATTTCTCACTAACATAGTATATATACATGTGTGTGTGAGAGAGTATATATGTATATTTTTACACACACGCACACACACACACACACACACACACACACACACACACACACACACACGTATATATATGTATGTACTGTATACATAAGAGAGACACAATGTCTGTCAGCCTCATCCAAGAATGTCAGCCTCATCCGAATGCCCAGAGGACGATTAGGGTTGAGGGGCTTTTCTGGAGGGGGAGGTATGAGTTGGGTGGGGGGTCCTGCTGGGGCCGCCCCCCTGCTGTCCCTTCGTCCCGGAGGAGCAGGCAGCCTGAACAAAGACCCGCTCTTTCAGGACAATTAGCGCCGCTAAAAAGCACATCTCACTCGTCCATTAGCTCGACCACGTGTCTCTCCATTCACCCCATTGTGGAACTAATTAAATTACATCGCCCCAGCCCTCCCCTCCCCCGTCCTCCCCACCTCCTCCTCCTTTTCTCCTCTCCTCCACCCTCTGGGCATATGCTATGTCTCTGTTTCTTAATCTGCCCTGTCTCTCTCTCTCTCTCTCTCTCTCTCACACACACACACACACACACACACACAGTTATACAACGTAAGGAGATGAGGTCAAACATATGTTGTATATGTACTTTAGACTTCATTACGGATATTTTATATCTTACATGTAGAAGAAGGAAGGGCGAGAACTCCGAGAGCTTTGTCTGGACCCTCTCCTCAGTGAACAGAGACAGAGTGGAGAGAGGCTGAGGACCCGGAGCTTTTCCACAGGAAACACAAGGTGGAGATGTAATTTATAAGACATTATACTGGAAAGAGGTGGAGCTTCAGTCATGCTCTCCCTCCCAAAGTTCAGGTATTTCATAACTCTGTAATAGGTAGTATGTCCCAAACGGCATCTATCTATCTGTCTGTCTGTCCGTCTGTTTATCTATCTACCTACCTATCTATCTAGCTATCTATCTATCCAATATGGACAAAAGTATTGGGACACTTTTGCACAAAGCGAGCTCCATAAAGACATGCTGGAAGAGTTCAGTGTGGAAGAACTTGACTGGTCCACACAGAGCCCTGACCTCAACCCCATCCAGCACCTTTGGGATGAACTGGAACGGAGTTTGTGATCCAGACCTTCTTGTCCAACATCAGTGTCTGACCTCATAAATGCTACAGAATGAATGGAGACAAATTCCCACAGAAACAAAAGAATCTGGTGGAAAGTCTTCAAGAAGAGTGGAAGCTGTTAGAGCTGGAAAGGGGGACCAACTCCATATTAAATTCCATATTAAACTCCAGATTAAAGTATATGCATTAAAGTCCCTGTTACTGTAATGGCGTCACAATACTCAGCACATATTATGGATGGTAATATTGGATAATAACATTAATAATTTTAAAATCTCACATTTTAAGCATTAATAGCAGAAATATTTATTTTACGTCCATTTAGCATTTGATCACCAATTGCTGTCCCACGCAGCGATTTGTTTACTCTTCATATCAATGATGGAATGGATTCAGAAGTTTTGTAGGTCATCAGGTTAATACTTTATTTGTATGGTTGTAGCATGGACAGAGGGAGACAGGAGAACTAGAGCAAAGAAATAAAGAAAAACAAAAACAGGACAAAATATAGATCGCAGGCTTGATTTGGCAATTGTCTCGACAGGCCTTCGTATCTGATGGTCACAAAAGTCAACAAGAAACAACTAAAACCTCTCGAATATCTCAGGAAACCTGGCCAAATATGTTAAACCTCTAAAACAATGGCACATTTTGTAACTTTACATTTTCACGATACAAGACAAGTCAGTCACATGCCTACAACTACGACCAGCCGCGGGACACACACCGCCACGCAGTCGGGCCTCCGAGAGCCTGAGGGTCGCTTCTGTGCGCCTTGCTGTCGTTTACTGGTCAAAAAGAGCTCTAAAGTAACAATGTTTCATGCATGTGACCCTTGATGTGTCGGACTACATTAAAACGGTTTCACTGTTGTTTTCTGATCAGCGCCCTAAAGAGACTCAGCGGCCAAAGTTTAAAGAGCCTCCTGGACGTGAATCTAGCTGTTGTGACTCGGTTCAGCCTGTTTCCGCGTACAGTGTGTTGTGGCCTGCAGGTGACGGGACTGGGTTCCTGATGAGTGACACATTTTGGTTTATTAATCACAAATTTGGTTCGGCGCTTAATCTTGAACTAATACTGTGTCTTGGTTTGCAAGGGCTGGTTTTAAGAGATTCGTTTGATGCTGTTATTATCACAAATTCTGAGATTGAAAAATAATACATCTAACATTTCAGCTTTTATCAGATTTTGGATCTCGAGACCTGCTGTGTATGTATATGCTACCAGTCAAAAGTTTGGACACATCTTCTCATTCATTTTTTTCTTTGTTTTTATTATTTTCTACATTGTAGATTAGTATTGAACACAGACAAAATGGTGAAGGAACACATTATGTTAGAGTTAAACCAGAATCTGTTCTTTAATAAGGGAATGATGGACTGTTTTTTTTTACTTAGTTAGGTGGATCTTGCCATAATGCGCAGCAGAACCGTAGTGGAACAGGATCACTAAGTGTGGGCCAACCCGACCACAACTGATGATCCCAAACACATTATGAAGGAGAGAAACTCCTTTTAATTAAACACCATTCCAGGTCGATTCCTCATGAATCTGAGTGAAAATGCCAAGAGTGAGCAAAGCTGTCATCAGAGCAGCAGTTTTCAGTATTCAATATTTTCAATATTAATTTACAATGTTGCCGATAATAAACACAAAGGGAATCGGTGTGTCTATACTGGTAGTGTATATATACACACACACATATATATAAATCTGAGTTGATTTGATTGGCTTAGACTTGTCTGTTGGTACAGATGAGTGAACTGTGTGGCAGAAGAGTAGAAATAAGTTTGAAAGGGGGATCCAAATCCGAGCACTGGTTTGGTGGCGAGCCACAAAGGATACGGTACATGTTTTGGTTTTCCTTTTTTTTCACATGCACACACACATACACCCACTCAAACACCCCACCCCCTAACACACACACACACACACACACACACGCACAACATGAAAGGCTTGTACCTACACCCGAGTAAAGCAACACATTTTGCATTGTTTTCACCCTCTGGAAGTGAACAGTGCTGCGGCTTCGTTGCACAGTTTCAAACAGACTGACTTCAAAAGGGGAGAATGGGATGTTTTGGGAAGGGAAGGGAAGTAGGGGGGGTTTCTGGAATCGGACAGTTTGCGCTGTGATTGAGGAGAAGAAACGAACCAGCCTGGGGCTCCTCTCTCTTTTATTTTCTTTCTTTTGTTTTTTGGTTTCATGTTTTTACGATGATCGAACAAAACGACCGCTCACTGGGAAAAAAAAAGAAAAAAAAAAGTCAGCGGATAGTATTTGGAGCGTACCAGCATAGAGAAAAAAAAAACAAAAAGATGAGAGAAAGTTATGACGACACCGTTATGACGAGACCAAAGAAGCAAGTGTTTCTCATGCGTTATGATTATATTGAATCCAAGTTCCTAGACAATGTCTCTAAGACTACTGTATATATGTGAATACCTCATAGCGGCTCGTTTATTACATGTTATTTTTTTTCGCGCGGCAGAAAACAGAATTCGTCTACGATACCATGTTTGTTGTTGTTGTTGTTTTTTTTTTTGTTTTTTTGTTAGTTTTTTTTTCTTAACCTCATGACTAAAATTACATTCATGTTCACGTGTACTTGAAAAAGACAGTCATCTTCAAGCACCGTCCTTGTCTCTCTATCAAAAAGGGAAAACAAAATATGTCAAATAAACAAATAATATTGTTTAAAAAGATACATAAAAAAACAACAGGAAATTCCTAAGGAGTGTTCCAAACCAGAGCACTCCAGCAAATTTTTTTTCTTTTTTGTCCTAAGCATTACAGCTCAGACCCTGTGCGGGCGTCAGGAGTGGCTGACGTCATCCTTTGCTGTTCCATGCACTGCGGAGGAGACATGGAGAGAGAGAGGGAGGGAGAGAGAGAGAGACAGTTGGCTGGCCAAAAGAACCCTCTGCTCGCACGTAACAGGCTTTTTAAGATCACGGTTGTCTGAAACGCCGTTCGCCAGCTGCTCTGCTGGACCATTATTTTCTCTGACTTTATAATGGAAGCTCTACAGGCAATATCACACTCACACACTCCTCCCCCTCTCTCTCTCTCTCTCTCTCTCTCTCTCTCTCTCTCCCCCACACACACTCAGACACACACAACCATGGTACGAAATGCTCCCTCTTTCTCTCAGATCTCAGTAAAGTGAATGGAGTGTCTTTGGTGGACACCAAGGGGCGCTGGGGAGGAGAAGGCCACTAAACATTAAGTCGAACTTATTCTCTTTACTGGAAGAGACCTTAAGATGATTGACGGGAGAACTGGAAGTACACACACACGCACACACACACACACACACACACATATTTCGTCCAGTTCCTCAATTGATCCTCCGAGCAGTTGATCCTGCAAGCTTCTAAATACCAGACGATAAAACGTGTCCTTCTGTACACGAAGAGTCACTGAGCTCCGCCTTATAGTCCTAGTTAATTAAAAATCACATATTAACAAGCTCCGTACAAAAACGGCGTGAAGTTAAGCTATCGACTCGCTAAGTTATGACCCACGAAGGAAGGAAGAACTTCATCTACTTTTATTTATTTTCTACTCGCTGATCTACGAAGTTCGGAATAGCCTGTCAAGGAATGATGCTCATATACTTGAAATCCCCAAAGGAACTGATAAAGGCTGATTTTAGCAACTGTGCATGCACACGCCACTCTCAGCATATCTCTCTCTCTCTCTCTATCTCTCTCTCACACACACACACACACACACACACACACAAACACACACACACACACACACACACACATTTGCTGAAACTCACATAAAAGCCTGTACTGAAAAATACACGTAACAGAACCTACGGTTACATAATGTCATAAGAGGACACCTATCCCAAAACCTCCACATGCATGACAGGAGTTTAAAACACACACATACACACACACACACACACACACACACACAAACACACACACTCTCACTCATGAAACTGCTCGTAAGCTATCATCTTCCTTCACTGAGTTGAGAAGTGTGTTGAGCCTTTTGAGGTCTACCTTTCTACTCGAAATCAAAAGCTCAGCCCCCTCCCTTATATTATTACTATCAGCGGTAGATTGATATTGTTAACACCATAATTATTGGTATACTGTCACTAGTGGGAAGCAGAATTCACTATTTCTTTTTTTTTCTATTTTCTAGAAACACCACACCCTGTTAGCTGTTATTATTGGTTATACCTATTGTCACAAAAAAATTTGAGGACGGATAACCAAGATCTAACTCTCCTAAAGAGGGAGAGGAGTGGCGTGTCAGAGGTTTGTTTTGCCGAGCGGAAGAGGGAAGATATCAGACTTTTAAGATCGCCACCTTCCCCCCCGTTCCTTCGGGCATACCTCCAAGGCACCTCTCCATCACTTCACTAAAGTGGAGGCCTACATATATACCTATGTTTTTGCTACTTTACAAAAGAAAGGAAAGGTCTGTGCAAGTAGTTCAGTTACCAAACAGAGCAAAAGAGCAATAAAATATCTTCCATCCAAGGCCTGGTCCTCTTTTAAGGTGTACAGTATTCCTTCACTGCTGCCACCGCCCCCATCAACTTATGGGTTTCCACTGTCACGCTTTGTGCTACTGCTACTGCTGTTGTTGTATAGGCTGGGGTTCACCACTAAAGGGTGGGGCACTGTTCCTGTGAAAGGGGCACCTGCTGCAGCATAATTGAAGAGGGTGGGCAAGAAAGGCAAAGGCTCTACTTTGTCCCCTGATGCCATCATATTTAGAGCCATGGGCAGAGCTGCAAGGCTGTATGGATATGGTAGTAGCTGTGGGCCGTAGAGTAGGTGATAGGGATCTGGGTAAAAGGGCAGTTTGCTCGAGTCAGTATGGGGTACCATCTTCCCCAGTGCCCCAAAGGATAGGGGTCCAGGAGGGTAGGACATCAGGATCTGTTCCTCCTGTTTCTTGCTGGAACAGTACCCCCCTGGAAGGATCAAGGGAAGTGCAAACTCCTGAACAGGATAGTCGGATTCCCTGCAGGGATCTCTCACTGCTGAAGAGGTGCTGTCCTTTGTCTCTGGCTCTGAATGGGGTACTTGGAGATGCAGCATGCTGCGGGAAGAGGGGGGCTCACTGGCCAAACCTGAACTTGTTGCAAGTACAGGTCTTTGTTTCTCAGCACGGTGCATGCCTTGGTGCGAGTGGTTTGGCTCTAAATGTGGCCGCAACTGCAGGTTTAAGGGGCTTGGAGAGTGACGAGGGGACTGTGAGTGCCTATGAGAAGGTCTTTTTTGAGTGGTTTGAATGACAGAGCATGTGGGAGAGGGCACAGGACTCAGCGGCTCCTCTTTGGGTACGATGAGTGTCACCTCCTCATCTGTGGATCGCCTTTTGTTGACGTTATATTGGTGTGCAGTTTGCTGGGCAAGCTCCCTCTCCCTTGCTAGTATAGTTTGCATGGTCAAGTCCTCTGCCTGGCTGCTGTAGGCAGCTCTGGGCATAGCAAAGACCCTTAGATCTTGAGCTTCCTGTGAATTATTTAAATGATCACTAGTGTGAACGTCCCCGTGTCTCTGTGTATCTGTTTCAGCCACTTGTTCCAAAATGCTACTCCTGACTGATGATTGCAGTGCCATGGATACAGGTGGGTCTGGCTCTGGTCTAAACTTTGGTGCCGTGTGCATTTGATGGTCTTGGTTTAGTTTATCAGTAGGTGTCCGACTTCTTTTCCTCTGGTCATGTGCATCCAGACTCCGTTTCTCAGGGGTTCGGAAGTCAAGGCATTCTGCTCCATTCATGACTAGCACACTGGGGAGACTAGGCGAAATGACTTTTGACCTTTCCAGTGTAGGACTAGCTGGGGGTGATACAGTACACCGCTGTGGACTGTGGATTTTGTCCAAAGTCGCTTGTTTTGCGCAGTCACTGGCACCTCCTTTTTGGTGCTCAACATTGCCTTTACCCCCCTGATCTGTTTGTTGAGAATCTGATTTGGGATAGTTTATAACGGGTATAGGCCATGCATGCTCTCCTGAAACATCCAAGTCCTTTCTCTGATCTTTGTCAGTCTCTGGAGTCAAAGAATTGTGACTTTGCACACCCTGCATTTGCTGCATGCTGTCTGTAGAACTGCCGAGCTCATGTCTCTTCAGGTGGCAGTTCAGTGCCGCGGCTGTCTTACATACTTTATCACACTGTGAGCAGGTATATCTAGTCAAAGGCCTTCTTCCCAAGCGAGCTGGACTTCCCTTTTCCAAGACCCTTCTATTAGCAACGTACCCAACCTCGCCTAGTTCCATCGCATTTTCCTTGCTTGATGACTGTGAATTGCACGAAGCAGAGGTAGACAGAGGTTTGTTTTTTGGGTGATTGGTTCTCTGGTGCTCCTCTAACTTGGTCTGAGAGGGGAATGGAGCTCTGCAAAGCATACACACAAACTCAAACAGATGAGTCAGTTCGTGTTTATCTCGCTTCCTAGAGCTGGAGAACCATCGGCCGCAAGACCCACATTCAGAGGCCTGGTCCCCAGACCACCGCTGTTTGATGTTGGAGGAAGCCGTGTACTGAGTATTCCATGTAGACTGTGATGAAGCTGCTGAAACAGGGGCGTCTCGCCTTCCAAGAGACTCCTTCTCCTCTTCTTTCTGTTCAGTTGGAGAAGGAGCCGAAAGAAATTGCGCATCATCTTTGACCTCCTTTTGATGAATCAATTCTTTCTCCTTCTCCTCGTTTGTATCCTCTTTTCCTTCCTCCTGTCCATCATCAGCCTCTTTGTTTACATGATTCATAAGCCTTTCCGCCCTCTTCATCAACCTCAGTGATCGTTTGTAGTGCATTTTGCGTTGCCAGCTCTTGGTCTTTTGCATATGCAGGGTCTTTCGCTTGGGCTTATATGAATAGTAAGGTCTCCACAGGTTGTCTTCTCCATCATGGTTGTTCCTGTCCTCTCTGACTTCCTGTCGGAAGAAATATTTCCTCACCTTTCCTGGCAGTCTAGAGTTTTTCCATTTGCGCTCCTCCTCCCTTCCTTCCTGGCTAGATCTGCGGTGACTGTGGTGTTTGCGGTGGTGGTGATGGGCGTGCCGCTGCTCTCTCTGGTCTTCATGGGGAAGGTTGTTCTTTTTGGCTTTACTTAGGTTTGGACTTTTGTCTCTCATGAGATCCGTCTCAGAGATACTCCTTTTAACTATAGCCTCCTCCCCTATACGCACAGTGATCTGACACAGAGGCCCACTCCCTTTCACCTCCGAGTCCACAGATATGGGCACTGCCTTGCTTAATTCACTCTTGCTATGAGATTTGCGACCCTTACGCAACGTCTCTGTTGGTTGTTGGATTTTCGTGACTTCTGTATTTGAGGTCCCTGCATCCCACCTACTGTGGGCATGTGTGTGTTCTTTCTGACTATGCTTTTTAATTAGCTTTTGTGAAGACTTAGCCGTGGTCTGATTGCTCTCAGGGGAGCTCTTTCCATCCCCAGAGGGAAACTTATTTCTTTGCACAATAACAGAGGATGGGAGTGCTGTGCTGTGCATGATGACCGAGGGTTTGTTGTGTCCAAACGTTATGACAGAAGAAACAGCTGCCTCTGAGACCTTAAGAGTTTTGGTTTTCGCACTGCTGTTTCCCGATAGACGTTCGTCCGACCTTTCTTTCTCACCAACCTCTGCAGGCGTTTCTGTGTGGAGCGTGGGTGGCTTCTTGCTCTGTTCTGTACCCATCTTGATTAGGAATCTGTCAGGATCAGGCTTAATGTCTTGAGAATGAAGATCTTTAAGGAAGGACTCCAAATTACTGGTGTCTAGATTTGGAGGGAGGCTGCAGTCCAGAGGCAAAGGAACATTAACTGATGAGTCAGCCTTGAGTAGTCCTTCAGCCAACGCATGACTGTATGTCTTATACGGCCGTTTCTGAGAGCGCATTGGAAGTAGCCGGTAGAGTTTGAGGGCATTCACCTTCTGCTTATAGCCCCCGTTGGCTGTCTTCTCACTTGAGATAAGGCCAGGGCTGATGCCATGGAAGGCCTTCTGGTGTGTTTTGAGGTTGTAATAAGTAGGGAAGGCCTCCCAGCAAAATATACACTGGTATCGCCTTTCACCAGTGTGCCACACCTCATGTTTGGTGCGGTATTCTGCAAGAGCAAAAACCTTGTCACAGTAGTGGCAGGGATACTTCCGACGCCATGAGTGCACGTTAGAGTGGCGTTTGAGGCTCGACAGGGTCATATAGGAACGTTCACACACTGAGCAGAAGTAAATGATATGTCCATCAACAACTTTCACAAAGTGATCCTCGTCCCTCAGGCCATCGCCGTGAGCCAGTTCTCCAGCCTCAGGTCCACTGATGCCACGTCCCTTTTTTGCGGGTCGGCCAGGCCCTGTCTCTTGCCCGAGCTGCTCTGGCTCTGCAGCTTTGCCTGTTTTCTCCACCTCCCCCTCCTCCAAAGGTTCTTGTTTGGGTTGGATGGGGAGAGCTGGCAGTGCTTGCCGACAGGTGGCCTCGTGGGATTGGAGTCTTTTATTATGGATGAAGGCTTTGCCACAGTGGCGGCAGCTGAGGACCCGTCCCCCCCGATGGAGGCGCATGTGGACGGTGAGGGACGAGGCAGTGCTGAACAGACGGTGGCACACCCCACACAGCAGCTCTGGTTTTGGCACTGCCTGATAGGAGTCATGAAAAGGAGGAGGAGGGAGGGTCAGGGGAGAGACAGAAGACGGAGAAAGAGGAGGAGGGCTTGACGAAGACGATGGTGGGTTAATGCTGGGCAGAGGGAGGCTTAGTTCAACATGTAGACTGTTTCCTTTCCGTTTCTTTCCTTTCGAACTTTCGTGGTCCTTTGTCAGCTGACCTTGGAAGGCTCTCGCACTCAGGTTGAATAAGATATGTGCCGTCTCTGTTGTCGAGTGTTCTGGGTAGTCATTAGGGAGACCAGCTCCAGATGTCTCTCTTGAGTAGTCCATTTTAGCAGATGTGTGCAAGGCAGATGTTGGAAAGTGGGGACCACTACCGGCCACTGAAAAGGACAAAGTAGGTTTGCAGTTCTTACTGACAGGTGCGGTCAAATCAATGGGAACAGTGGAGGAGGAAGAGCAAGACAGGCCATCCAGTTTTGACGCTTTAGACAAGTGCTTGTCTCTGAGAGTTTCCTCCTTCCATGCTGTGCCATCAGTAGCATCTCTGTCTGAAGGAGAGGGTGGGGAGTGAATCAGGGGACAGTGCTTTTGTGCAGAGTAACCAGGCAGTCCAGTGCTGATGGGAAAACTGAGAGATATCCTCGTCGTTTTGGCACCATCCACTTCATCTGTCCCCTCTCCCATTCTGTCTCCTCTCATCTGTTTATTCCTGTGTTTCATTTGAAGTCCTCTGACGCGTGCTTTGAGACTGTGGTCCGCCTCTAACAGGCTCTGAAGGAAGCAACAGGTGTAGATGCCGTTCAGAAACGTCACAAACACTGAACAGAATGCGGTAAACACTAGAACTGTGTCCGCTACTGGAACAGGAGGCTCAGGGGCATGCAGAGGAGAGCCAGGTGGAGAAGACTTCAACTCATGGACCAGGATGCTGTAGGCGGGGATGATTCTGAGATGGATGTAGAACTGTATCTTCTGACAGATTGGAATGGCTCCTGTCAGGCAGTGTTTGTTTAGCTCCAAGAATGCAGTGCTGGTGTGGAGGGGGTTCCAGCCATCCATGTCGGACACCATGACCCCACCCCTAAACCTGAAAAAAAAACAAAACAGAAAAACATTAATCTTCTAAACCTTTATGTGCTTAATGCATAACTGAGTAGATGCGTAGGATCATCTCAGCTTTGTAAGGTTTCACAATGTATCGTATGTTAACTGTCTCTGCAGTACTGATATCACAGAAGGCTGCAATATGCAAATGAGCCTCTAACCAATCACACTATTTCCGAGAGGGTGACCAATCACAGCTCCCAGTGAATCTGGTGTTCTGATGAATCGAGGTCTTCATGGAATCCATCAAAAGTCTATATTTTCCTTCTATGTAGTTTTCCATGAGGTACATTTGATGGGTCTGTGTACCAAAAGTATTTCATTAGTATTTCGTAATAATACTTCATTAAACAGGCTGTTTTTCTCGTTGTATCTTTAAGGCTGATATAAATAACTGATCTCTTTTCTGATTGGCTGCCCCCATTGCAGCTTATCCAACAAGACAGTCTGGGGCTGAAACGCTCAGAACTTTAGCATGAATGGGCGGAGCTAAACTGGTGTAGGCTGAATATGGAGACAAATGGGTTTTGTGACACAAAAACTGATGGATGGGTTGTTTTGCAGGTTAGATTCCATACATGGCCTGTGTGGACAGGGCAGCAAATATTTACAAAACTTTAAGTATTTTTAATTCCAGAAAAGTGATGATGTGGGCCCTTTATTATATTAAAACGCATCACAGTTATATGTAGCAATAACATCGCAATACTGATATTCTGTCTGTATGTGCAAACTACAGCATGTCTGCAAACTACAGCATGTCTGTAAAATCACACAGTACATTTATCACCTATGGCCTGAAACACCCGTATAGAAAACTGGCTTCTAACATCTTGATGGCAGCAAAACAGACAACTGGTTTCAGGCGTCCCTGTTTCAAGCTCCAGCATGACCAAACTGGAAAGAATCTTGGCAATCAATCCCACAGTGTCACAGCGTTCCCTTCACCTAACAGAACGCAGTTAGAACTTAGTCCCTCCCCCAAAGAGCTGATCTTATATTACAAATTTTAACATCTAACTATACTATATAGCTAGAAATATTAAAAAGGCTACATTAATAAAAGTTTGTTTTTAATTGACACGTTTCTATTAGTAAAGCTTTATTAACAGAAGTGTGTTTCTATTGATAAGGCTACATTAATAGATGTTTGCTTTTATTGATAAAGCTGTATTAATAGATGTGTTTCTATTAGTATGGCTATATTAACATAATTCTATTGATAAGGCTATATTGATAGGTTTTTTATGAATGAGTCTATATTAATAGATGTTAAGACTGTATTATTACATGTGCTTTTATTAAAAAGGTTATCTTAATAGATATCTGTTTCTATTGATGAGGCAATATTGATAGACGTATGTTTCTATTGATACTGCTATATTGATAGATTTGTGTTTCTATTCATACGGCTATATGGATGTGTGTTTGTTATTGATGAGGCTATGATAATAGATGTGTTTTCCGGGTGGAGTGGGGGTGGGGGTTTGACCGAACATCTAATCCGAGGTGGAGAAGTGATGTTCCGTGAGATGAGTTACGCGTGTATTTTTATCTGCACTTCTGAGATTTCCTGATAGCTGTCTGTGCTTGTCATGAAGGCTTTTTGTCTGCATGCTGAATTTGCTCATCTTTCCTTTTAAACGAGAATATACTTTAAGTGGCTGCGATTTTGCGACGCAAGAAAAATTCCCAGTCATGGTTTTCTGCCTGCGTTTCAGGCAGGCAGGCAGGCAGGCAGGCAGGCAGGCCTCTGTAAAATTCCACAAGCAGCCCTGAACACACTGAAACTAGGTCAGCACTGTTATTGCAGAGAGAGCGAGCGAGATAGAAAGAAAGAGAGAGCAAGGGAGAGAGAAAGAGAGTGAGAGAGACAGAGAGAGAGAGACAGAGACAGAGAGAGAGACAGGCCAGAGACAAGAGCAACCAAATACACACATGAAGACACACACACACACACACACACACACACACACACACAGAGCATTAACAGGGACAAACACACACACACTCTCACACTCCCTCCCACAGCCGTGCACACACCTAGCACATTTGCAAGACTGCAGGCCGCGTCCGGACGGGTTTGGCTGTAAACAAGTCAGTTGACAGGTAGCTTCGCAAGTGCGGCCGCCGAGAGCACGCAAAGGAAACTGGGCCGTAATTACAGACCTTACATAACATAGACATATAGGAAGTGCGTGATAGGAGAGATCAAATGCGTCCAGGCTGAACACGAACACTGTTTATTGTGGCTCAAATATTTGAGAAAGGAGACGGCCTGTCCTGCACCTGTTCCAGGGGGCATAAACAAATATGGCTTATAGGGTCAGAATTTCATGGTTTCTCTCTCTCTCTCTCTCTCTCTCTCTCTCTCTCTCTCTCTCTCTCCCTCTCTCCCTCCTCTTTGTTCGTGACGCACACTGCCTCTCAACAAGCAGTCCCCAGCTCGAGAGGCTGGCCAAGCGTGACAGGGGCTTTACCACCTCCCCCCCAAAAAAACCCCAGCAGCTCCCCTTCTACTCAAACATGCGACTGACTGAAAGAGTTCAAGTGACAAACATTCAAGGGACTGTACCACAGAACCAAAAATTAAAAATGCAGCCATAAAGCGGTAAATTAATGCTCCCCTCTGTGCATGAGCTCTGTTTCATCCTACATGCCTTAAACAGGAAGGGTCCACTCGCTGCATGCAGGCTGTGCTGGTGACACACAGGACGAAACTTTTGGAAGGTGTGAGTGGGAGCGGGTGCCAGGAAGGGGCCGGCCAGGAAGGCCGCGGGTGTCCATGCGGAGTGACCGGAGCTGAGCGGGGAGAGCCGGGCCAGGCCGGGTCGTGAAAAGAGGGCTGTCACTGGATACTGAACTCTGCACAACCCCACGGCCAAAAAAACACGAAGCGGCCGGCCAGAGGGATGGGGAGGGGAGACCGGCTGGAGGGACGGGGCGGTTATACGGGGGAGAGGAAGGGGCAGAGGGGCGTTCGGAGGGGCTTTAGAGGTTCTGCTGCTTCCCAGTACTGTCCTTCGTCAGTCCACACAGTTTTACACACACACACACACACACACACACACACACACACACACACACACACACACTTTTTTATTCAGAGCAAGACCTGGTGACTCTATTCATGATAAACATTCTAATATACTCTATTCTCTTACTGTCTGTATTCTAATATACTCTATTCTCTTACTGTTTCTATATTCTAATATACTCTGTTTTCTTACTCTGTTTCTGTATTCTAATATACTCTGTTTTCTTACTCTGTTTCTGTATTCTAATATACTCTATTCTATTACTCTGTGTATTCTAATATACTCTATTCTCTTACTCTGTGTATTCTAATATACTCTATTCTCTTACTCTGTGTATTCTAATATACTCTACTCTCTAACTCTGTGTATTC
>JBBPDC010000019.1:19086367-19096570 GCA_037974485.1 Hemigrammopetersius urotaenia
CGGTCCACAGTTAGTGATCCTGTTCCACTACGGTTCTACTGCACATTATGGCAAGAACCACTGAACTCAGTAAAACAGTCCATCTTCCCCTTATTACAGAACAGAGTCTGGTTTATATGACTATATATGTCATATATACAGTATATATGTGCAGCCACCTGAGTAGTTCACAGTGGTCCTGTGGAGTAATTCAATTATTATTTCAAATCTATTCCTCAGCAGCTACCACAACTATGAAGTTAATATTGAGTTACAAGCGTGAGGGCCTGAGCTGTGGGCCCCACACAGGCAGTCACAGTTTACAGCTTTAAAGTGCTCCAGAATCACTCGGCTATATTTTGGTTTGTGGCCTCCTCCAGGTGTTACAGCTGGTGTTAGTGTGTTAGCATTAGCATTTAGCCTGTGTGACCCAGTGCCAGATGCCTACCGAGCCTCTCTCTGTGACCCGCAGAGCAGCCTGAGCAGGTTTGGGGTTTTGTTTACAGAGCGGAGCCCCGGCCATAATTAATGTCAGGGCGGCTGGTTTTGGGGGCAAATGGGTGGTGGGGGGGGCTAGATTACAACCACATAAATAATCAGCCTCTATTCTCACTGCTGCTATCACTGCTACGGTCTGGAGCTGTGGAACTCCCACATCCTCTCCTCACAACAGGATAGACACACACACACACACACACACACACACACAGATACACACTGACCTCGCCTCTACCCCACAGAATCAGCTAGAGGTATTTTTATCCTCAGAGCTGATGTTTGAAGGATGTAGAGTCCATCCTGTGCTGTGATTTTTCATTGAGGAAATGGACATGGGGTTCCCTCCCTCCTCGTTTGTTTTTCTGTTTCGTTCTCTCTGTCTGTTGATTCAGCGCTTGTTACTCTAATTAACGGCCAGTGCGGTATCAAAGCCAAAACATAGATGTTTCAAGCCTAAAGACACGCACTCCCCCTTTCCTTCGTCAACGACTGCTTGTAACACTTGTACATGAGAAAGGAGGCACTCATGAAGCTTAATGTCATGCCTTGTTTGCCAGCTGTCATGAGCATTAATAGACTTATTATAGCAATCCTCATCAGTCCTAAGGGCTACTTTTGTCCATTTGGGCTACAAAAAGCAAATGACAAATGACACTTGTTGAATAAGTCATTACATATTTCTATGTCCGCTGGAGGCCTGGTGGGAGTTGACCCTGTGATTGGAAGGTTGTAAGGTTCAAATCATAGGACTGCTAATGACACCACTGAGGTATCCTCGAACAATCCCCACACACTCCTCGTGGGGGCACTGCATCGCTGGCTGCCCGCTGCTTCACTTGGTGAATGGGTTAAATGTGTTAAATGGGTTAAATGAGTTAAAGGGGTTAAATGGGTTAAATGTGTTAAATGCACTCTTCACACTCTTCTCATTGTGTGCTGTGGTGTGTTTAAATCGGACTATAAGGGTTTATTGTATTTATTTATAACAGTCTTTTGCAGCCATTTGAACTAGTAAAATGGTACTGAAACCACATTTTGCTAAATGGTTGTAGACAGAAACGTTCTGCAGGAGGCCTGTGTATGAGATATAGGCTACAGATAACAATGCTCTAAATCGTACAGGTGTGTGTGTGGGTGTGCACGCATGAGCGCATGAGTGCACAAGCGTGTGCACCCGTGTCGCACACCAGTTTACTTTATTTTAGGCTCCAGTTCAAGTACAGCTGCTGCCGTGTTTGGGCGAGGGTTCACCGGCTGACGCTTCAGTAAACAAGATACAAGTTTCAAAAGTACAAACATTTGTGACATGACAGGTTATTTGTTACATTTGTTACACATAGAATGTTGTTCAGTCTTCGGTCGCTGGGACCATGTTTACAGCCTAGAAAAGCAGCTTGAAGCATATTTCTAGTATGTGTTTTTGCAATGCAACCTCATGCAACTGGAGAGTGGGACACTTTGAAAGGACTGATGTTAGCAGAGCAGGGCTGTAAATGAAATCCAAAGCTCAACTCTGCCCTCTATCAGTCGCCTGATGCAACCGCATGATTCATATTCAGTCAGTGGAAAATCGCAGACTTTCTTCAAGTATTGCTTTTCATACCAAAGCTCTGAAGGTTCAGTTTCCAGAGAATATGTACTGTACCCCCGAGGGAATTCCTGCTTAGAAAGTGAGGAAAACTGCTGCATACATGAGTGGGAAGTTTCCAACTTCCAAAAGGGAAACGTCCATTTGAACATCTTCCAACACATAATTCCCAATCAGAAACTGGTGGGATTTCAACATAGTAAAACCCACAGTACAAGAAGAACAGCATGATTTATGTATTTTAAAGACTTTTATGTTTCTGTTAGTCTATTACATGCCATTTGTTTCTGGGATGGCTAAACACAGAGGCTACTTTGATATGATTTGAAATACTTCACTTTGCTTTCAAACTATTTTATATAAGAATCTTCAGGTCCTAGGATCCAGGAGCATATTTAAAGTTTTTGTGATACATGTTATCATTTTTTTTCTGTTATCATTTTCATCATTTGGATTTTGAAGACATCTCCATGTCCAGAGTGGAGCTCATGACTAATGTAAAGTGACCGTAATTTGGTATGTTTTGCTTTTTGAAGATAAAGAAACAGCATGGGCAGACTGTAGAAAACAATGTCACCCAGAAAGCAAAGACCTTTCAGACAGTTTGTCCGTCCAGGTGCTTTTTTAGGTCCAACAAAGAGGTTGTGTTCTGGAAAAGTGCATGTTTGATCACCATAGGAAGATCTAAGTAGATCGCTACAACAGTGAGCCACAGAAAATGATGCTTTATCACCTTTTCATCAGACTTAAATAAATAAATGGAATCCTTGTTACAATTAAGCTGTGTTTCAGTGAGCTGCAAGTGAGCTGTAGTGTATGTCATGTGACTCCAATGAACGTTTGGGTCCCAATTTATCTCAAGTGTATGTAATAACTGTTTAATTACACATTAATATTACATGAATAACTATGTAATTATAAGTGCTGTGTTCATTGCTGCACTTGCATTACACTAATCCAGCTTGTGTATTTACACATGCATCATTCTTATAATAGCACAAGTGTAAACATTACCATTGTTATTGCATACAATGGTAATGTTTAGTCACAGGCATAATATGAGTGTATTGTAAAAAGTATACATTTTATTCTATTTTAAATTCCTAGTTTAGTATTTTATTCTACTTTATTCTATTCAATTGATGGGACTAATAAAGGTTTGTCTTATCTTATCGTATCGTATCGTATCGTATCTTATTTATTTATTTATATATTTATTTATTTATTTATTTATTTATATATTTATTCATTCATTCACGTAGGACAAAAATAACCAGGAGGAAAATGGGGGAAAAAATGTGGGGGTAATTATTTTAATGGGCTAAAACAATGCAAACGCAAAGTGTCTGGCTTGGTAGAAGTTAATCACACAGCCATGTGGTTCACAGACAGCAATATAAAAATACACTGGCTAACGTTGCTGCAATGTTTTTCATTCTTTCGCCACTTAACGGTGGTGGGACTCTGTCTCTTTAAGGAATGGGAAAGAATGTTGTGGGGTTTTTTGCCAGGGTGTTGAGAACAGTGCCCCAGGAGTCACACACACACACACACACACACACACACTTTGGGCCTACTTTCTCTCTTTTTCTTTGAAGTTATAGCTTTGCAAGCCTTATCCTTTTAGTAGGTCGTCCCTTGTTGGGCGAGTCTGTTTTTTCCGTTTTTTTTTTTCTCAGCATTTGTGAAAACAATAGCCCCGCTCTCTCTTCTGAAGAACTGTGTGTTTGTTTGAACCAGGCCACGTCTGTTTTCCGTTTTACACATTTGCTTGAGCCCCGAGGGTATGGGAAGGAGGGCTAGGTCCATGCCACTGTGTAGGTACATGCTAGTGTATATGCGGGGACTTCAGCTGTAGCATGAAAACGATGATGAGCAACAGTTGAGTTCATTTGGGAACAGTTCCTTTGGTGCGGTAGAACCTAAGTGAATGTGTGGTAACACTCTGGGCAAATGGGTTTGTTTTACTCATCCGCCAGCTTCACGGGGTCACACACACACACACACACACACACACACACACACACACACACACACACACACACATGCACATATGTGAATAATTGAATGTTCCCCCAAAATTGCTAATATGCCTGCAGCAATGGATCCAACTGAGCCTCTACCCTGGATAGGAGAGCCCTCTAGTGGTGAAGCGCTGCCATGGTAGCCGTCCCCAGACAAGGGATCAATAGTGTGCTGCTTTATTGGATCCAGATTTGACCGTCGGAGGCCACAGATGAATGAGTTTTGTAGTCTGCTGAGCAGCCCGCGTCGAGTTCAGACTGTCAGACATGTCTGGTGGGGGTTTGAGGAGAAAGAGAGAAGGAGAGAGGGAGGCAAAGGAGGGGAACAAGGGAGGGAGCAGAGGGCCTCAAAGTGAATGCCACAGAAAAAGAGCGTGGCACGGTAAAACCCGAGAGTCCCCAGGCCGCCTTTCCACAGGAACAACACCCTCTCTCACAGCGGAGTGGAATGAGAGGTGACAGCGTATTCATTTCAGACGCTGTTTTTCTTTAAGCCCGGGCTAAAAAGCCTGGTGAATGATGAGCACTCACAGGATTTATTGAGGAGAAGGGAGATTTTACATTTTTCTCCCATGCTTCATGCTCAGATTTTTTTTCCACCAAGGGATCCTTTTTCTTCCCCCTGGTCTTATTTCACCTGGCTGCTAAGAGATGCTCAGACAGATGCCTCGGTTTTGGTGAGATTTTGGCCAGCGAATTGGCTGATATGGATCAAATCTTGGCAAATAATAAGACACCAAGAAGGTTTGGTCTTATCCAGAGTGAAAACAACTGTAAAAAAATGAATTACAAATGTATATCTAGGGCCCCACTGGCCTGTAGGTGTTTGTGTGTAAATGAATTGTGTGTGTGTGTGTGTGTGTGTGTGTGTGTGTGTGTGTGTGTATCCACCCTGCATTTGGCTGGTGCCCCGCCCCGAGGTCCCTGCCTCGCACCCCTCAGACCCTGGGAAAGACTCCAGATACTCTAGTAAGGATTAAGCAACTACAGAAAATAAATTAATGAATGTAGAGCTACAAGCGGCAATAAAGGGGTCAAAGCACTATAAGCTCAGAGATGTCATGTTCGTAAAAGTTTAATTTTTGTTTGGCTATGAAGTTTTAGGCTTTTGATGACACCTTATTTTTGCAGTGTCGACCCAGATGGGATTCAAACCCAACACCTTTTCGTGTGGCATTTTGATGGTGAGCCACAAGACCCCCATGAAAACATTGCACTATACTCTATAAATGGACAATTTCCTAAAATCCCCTCCCTTGTTACTTTGTGTTTAATATATGTAAACAAACTCTGATCTGTTTGACTGTGCAAACGACATTCCAGGCTGAAAAACTCCTTATAGCTTTAGATTTGAATGGACGGGGCTAATCTACTGAGGGATGAGGACGGAAAATATATAAATATGTTGTCATGACATCACAAAAACAATGGTTTTACAGCACACCACCAGCTGTAAAGACTCTAGTACGTTTTGAATCTCTGGCAGTGCTTACATAGTGCATCAAACTCTTATTTTAAAAAAAGCTAGAAAAAAACACAGTTTTCCATGATATGGGCCCTTTTAATCCTCAAACTTTGCCCAGACCATCTGCAGACTGGATATCTTTGGTACGTTTGGTATGTGGGTTCCTTCACAAAGGAAACAGATTTGGAGAGGCTAATGCAAAGGTTATTTACATTCTCCGCCCTGTAGGGTGGTCCACAGTATACACTCCATAGGACATTGCACCCATTTGCTGGAAAGACACTTGAAATCCTAAACGTACAAGGTATCTGACATCACTCTATGAAGTCTGTCTGCTGTGTAGCATGACTGTGGCGAGTGGCGTCTCATCAGGTAGTCTCGAAGCCTCCTGTTAATTTATAGGGATGCACAGCTCATAAAACGGCCGCAGCCATTTAATTTAATACTTCCCCCTGCAAATTATTACAACACGCGCAAGTCGCCTGGATGCCTTTTCCAGGCCCTGGTTTTCCTGCTAGGCCCGATGGTTCCTACTATACACCATGAATCTGGAGAACGTCTGCTCAGCCGTGAAATCATAAGTCAAGCTTTATGAAAGGGGGTGGAAGAGACTGAAGGGTAAGGGGCTCTCCCACCAAACTCAGCACCTCAACATTACAACCTTTCCACCTCACACAGAACACTAAGGCATGCTGCTAAAACTGCTATGGCTCAAGTCAACGGCATGAAATTCCATCGATTTTTCACACATTTTCAAATTTTCATGATTAATCGCAAATTGCACTGTTGAATTACTTTCAGACTGGTGTGGTGTACAGTTATGGTACATATTGAGTTCAATGTTCCTAAAATCTCCATCAGAGAACTCTATAACATGAATTTATTCTAAACATTGATTTACAAAAGTTTAAACTGTGCATGAACACCGCCAGACAAAATAGGGTCCAAAGGAAACACATTTTCCCAAAGCACTATTTTACCATTATTAATTACATATAAAGCTCAGCAGGTGTAGGTTCAGTGGTTGTTTTGATACTAAATGTGTTACATTTGCTCTGTAGACATTACAAACCCAAGTTTCTGTCACCACAGCTGTAAAAAACTTAGCGCTTCTCTCAAACATGGTGAAATAGCCTTTAGTCACAATGTAGCTAGTTGCTGAAACAAACGGACAACTTCCATTGCACTTTCAATTATGTATTCTTTTTTTTTGGCTTCTTTTATCCCTCCCATTATCTTTTTCTATTGTTTTTACTTATTCTTGTTTTATTTTCTCTCTCTGTAAAGCACATGAAATGACCTCTTGGGCATGATAATGCGTTATATTAATAAATGCGAACTTAAACTTGAACAGTGCACCTGAAATGGCCACTCTGAATTTTTTTTGTTCGCTCCTCAACAATTGGATTATGCTGAAAAAGTGATTATAAGATTCCACATAAGTGTGATCAGCATACTTGCACTCAACTTGCCGAGGTCACACGGTTGTCAGGGATGAACTCGACCTGAGCGTGTTGAGTTTATCCTGCTGCACGTGAGCCTTGACAGGCCTAGCGTGAAAAAGGGATCCCGCCCTAGCTTCCCTGGTGCCGTCTCATTTACCCGTCCCTCTTGAGAGAACAATCTGGAGAGCGAGCTATCTCCATCTCCTCTTCATCTCTCTCTGCTCTCTCTCTCTGCTTCGCTTAAATAAATAAGACATTAGACTGGAGGGTCCGGGCCTTCATTACCACAGATGTTCGATATGATCCAAGATGTCTGTATGTTACGGCAAATTCCTAAATTGGCACATTTCAGGGACGGGTCCCGGGAGGTGGTGGTAGGGCTTTGAAATGAGCTTCTAATGTTAATGTCAGCCAGAGGGCCTGATTTTAGATGAGGGTGGAGGAATCATGACTGCGTGAAGGCGAACAGTTGCCATGACAGTGCTAATTTGCAGTTCTTTTCTGATCTGCTTCCGTTAGATGCCAAACATAAACAAAAAGCCACAGCTGTTTCATGTGAAAAGTAAATTCACAAAGCGGGCTTTAATGCATCTGATACAAATTTTGCGTCAATAATGGAACAAATATACAAACGAGAATTTTGCCTTGAATGTTTATTTACTAGATGCATTTCCGCGAGAAAATGCAAAATGTGAACTTTGGTTCTATGGGCAAAAAATGGTGTTAAAAGAAAATCATACCCCATGGATTTGAACTTGTGAGCTGAATGCATAGCAGGCTGATTACCTTTAATTAAGCCACAACAAACAGTGACACACATCGTTTTTTATAGCTGACTTGATCTTTAGTGTCTTGAAGCCCATTTTTGAGTCTGCTGTGTGTTTTGCTCTTTCTTTGTTTCTCCGCGTTCTGGGTTTTTTCCCGCCTCCTCATCCATGATGTCACAGACTCTTTCTCCGACACACATTTTAAAGGTGACTCAACCCTCGTCTCTCTCTCCTTATACATTACAGAGGAGTCTTGACAACAATTTTTTTTAATGATCAATACATGGCCCTTGATCAACACATCAAAAAATCTAAACACAAGCGCAACACATTGGAGATTGACGGGTGTTTTGAAATTACAATTTTGCTGAAATTCAAAACAGGCTCCGATGAGAACTTAATAACGATACTTAATAAACGTAATAAAAATAATTATTAACTTAAAACTCTGAAAGACTACGTTGACATTAATGTTGACATTATTTATGCTGAATGTACAAAGTGGCAGAATCTTTAACAGTCTCTCATTACATCAGAAGTCTCTGAATACTGATGCCTCATCACTCAATTGTTCTAAAATGCATTAATAGTATGAACATGTGTCTCATCTGGGAGACAATGTAAGGACTCATAGCATGTCTCATATTGTGGCGTGATTATTTAGCCTGACAATAACCCAACGCTGCCATTTTCCATTGAAAGGCTTACGTATAGAAATGCATCATCGAATGTTTGAAGTGTTTTGGACAATTCAGGCTACAAGCCTTCCATTCCAGTTAATGAGCAACAACTCTGCAGGAGCGAAATGATCCCTTTCAGTGTATAAATGTATATCTAAATGCGTACATGGATCATATTACCACAGTGGCCAAATTTGCACTCCTTTGTCTTCCAAATCTGCATGTCCATATGGACACATCCAGTAGCAATGCTAGCATTAGTTATCGGATACGTTTCCTGTCAGGCTAAGGTGGCAGTTTCCTGCCATTGTGCAAAAGAATTCATGTGATCTTGCTGGGAAATGGGTGTACAAAACAGTTTGTATAAGAATGTGCTCATCTACAAAGGTGTTTTCTTAATAGCTGTGAGTTGTCCTCCAGATTTTCCTTGCATTACAGGACTTTGTTGTGCTTTATTGTCTCTGATATTTGCCTATGGGCCCATTGTTGAGATTGGGATTGATAAGATCTGTTTCAAAACAATCCAGCTTAAAGACTGCACTGCCCTTATGGTCAATTTTAACAGAACCCCATAGAAATAACTGGCAAATGATTTTTTAATGTCAACATGCATTTTACGACTCTTCAAAAGGCTTCACAAAATACCTTTTAGCATGTTTCTCAGTCTTCACTGAAATGAAATACAGGATTGCTCCCACTTTTACTACAGGCTGAGTGTCTAAAACCATTAAAAAATAGCAGCTACAGAAAGGACAGTTTGCCTGAAGTCATAGAAGAGCCACTTTTAGATTCATAAAGAACCTTTCAATAAATTTTCCAGAAGAACCGCAATTGTGGTGAGTTAATATGAGAAATCTTTTTGAACTTTGCAGAATCTCCATATTCTTAAACGTTCTTGCAAGAGCCCTTTAACTGGTAAAGAGTCTTTACATCATGTGCGGGTTTTTAAAACTTTTTTTTAGGGTTCTTCACATCCACATATCTCATTTTGTCATTTTTGGGATGAAAACTCATACCTCAAGAGTTGTAAATTTACAGGAGAAAGAAAGAATTGTACATACATGAAATGGAACAAGATATTTAAAAGTAATTTCAGACCATTTCTATTATCACATTCAGTATGAAATTTTAACAAAATGTAAAAAGCAACTGGCATTTCCAAAATCTCTTTAAAAAAAACCCAAAAAACAAAAAAGGACTTTCATTTTACAAAAATGGTTTTACAAAAATCGGGTCTGCAGGGAACTAGTTCAGTATAATATTGTTCAAAGAACTGCCAGCTTCCCGATAGTTTTGTCAAGGGCCTGTGTCCTAGACCCAGATTAAATGTAAGCTCTGATAAAAAAAGAGTTTCCAGTGTTGACTCACTATTGACACTGCAATTTTGTTCAAGTCTAGTCTTAATCCCTGTCTGGGAAAGCAGCCCTGGGAGCTTTACAGTGTTCTTCAGTCAGTTTGGTGGCTTATTTCATATTATATAAAGTAAACGTGAATTAGCTTGATTTCTTTCAATTCCTTGCAACACAAGAAACCTTTTACAAAACAAACTCTTAACATCATATTCTGGCTTTTACCATGTTTAACTCAGCTGCATGAACGTATAAACCATTCCTTGAGAGGGACATTCTTTAAGCCATTACATCATCATACCCCATGCTGCTTATAAATGTTCTCATGTAATGAAATAAATTCATAGATATGAGTTTCCTACATTTGAAACCCACATGGACAGCTATAGGCATAAATGTCATAAATAT
>JBBPDC010000019.1:19119861-19139448 GCA_037974485.1 Hemigrammopetersius urotaenia
CAAGCCTGCATTGAGTCTCTGTGTGTGTGTGTGTGTGTGTGTGTGTGTGTGGAATTAGATTTTCCTATTTTTAAAAACCCTCTGTAATCTTGGGAAAGCCTGACTGCCAATCATGAATTATATGGTACAGTTTGATATGTCCCAGCATAAGTGAGGCAGAGCTGTCAGAGTGCTAGAACTGGCTCTTATCTGGCACCGTAGTGGCATTCCTTCACCCTGTCATACTTATCCTGAACCAACTCTGCGGCTGTGGGCCTTCCGATAGCGTTCGCCGATGCTGCTGCTGTCCTGCCGATCAATTTGACGGGGCCTGTCGAGACGCTCAAGCAGCCAATGTTAAAATGTGGTCCTCCGAACACTGCGAGGGGCGTTCGTGTGGAATAGTTTGTTCACAGTTTGAATGGCGTCAAGTTTGGTTCAGACTGTCCGCTGAAGCTGGTTCACTCCAGAGGTTCACTTGAATGAGACCAGACCCCAAGACCCCAAGCAGATGATCACTTTTAAAAAAGACCAGAGTGGCCCATGGGGTTTAATTTCCAACTGATGCCCCATTATATGTTAGTAACAATAAGAGAAAAAACGTATACATTTTTAAAAATATATATGCCCTAATCAATTTGTGTTTTCCCTCTGAAATAGCATTTTTGCAATATTTTAGTTACAAACATACAGTGTAGTGTTTGAGTATTAGTTAATTCATTTGTATATTTATTAGATGTTTGGCTCTAAACCCTCACAAGCATTATTCAGGCCAAAAGGTTTGGACAGCCCTGCCATCGAGGAACCATTTTTGATGCTTTTACCATTTTCATAAATTCAATTAAAAGAAACAAAGAACCTAAGTCATTAAGTCATTTAACAAGTGTTACATTACACAATGATGATGCTAGAAAGGGTTCTTTGCGTAATACCACAGAAGAACCATTTTTGGTTCTTAAAAGAACCTTTCAATGGAAGGCTCGTAAATAAACTTTATGCTTAAGTATGAAGTTTTAAGTATCTTGGAACAACCATTCCATAAAGAACCCTTAGAAAAGTTCTATACTGATAAAAATATTATACTATTATTATATTATACTATAATATTATACTAAACCATGTCAACGAGCCGAGAACTATTTAGGAACCTTCATTGTTTAGAGCATGCTGTCTGTTGCAAAGACAAAAATACTAAACAAATACAATGTTAAATACTGGAAAATTATGTTAAATGTACTTTGTAACAAAAATATAAACCATCAGGTGCTTAGAGTGCAGAAGAATGAGGTTTTTAGTATGCAAACTACCAAATAGTGGCTTTTGGTTAATCAAGAATGTTCATTTTTATTGCATTTGGTTTATTTATTTGTATATTGGTTTGATTGGGTTTTTTTGGCCCTAGGCCCACCACAAACACTTTACCCCACAAGGTTGGGCATCACTGCCATCAGGGAAACTTTGATGCTTTTGAAACTGTTGGTTCTTTAATGATTTTCGTAAATTGAATGGGCAAAAGCTGCCAAATAGTGTCTTTTGGTTAATCAAGACAGTTGTTTTAATTGCTCTTGGTTTAATTGAACAATCAGTGTTAATGAAGCAAGAGTCTTTCCAGCTCAGTCCTCAGTCTTTCCAGCTGTGCATTTAGAGTCATTGACTCCTGGACTTTTGAATACCTTCTACTTTATTTGGAAGAAACCCCAGAGAAGAACGGGGCTCTATTGTATTCCTCACTGTATTCTTATATGGTGTGCTGAGTAGCTACTGTACCAAATCTGGACATTAACAGGTGCAGGCCTCTGGCAGGTGTTTATGGCTTATTAAAGGAGCAGAAGGAAATCTGTTCTATTGTTTTGGCTCAGGTAGTGAACCAAGTTTGAAAGAAAAAAGAGAGAGAAAAAAAAGCAGAGCAGAGGAAATGGAGCAGGGGTTGGGAAAGATGTGAATGAAACATGAACGTTCGTGTATGACTGAACGTTAGCCACGATCGTGCCAGGCAGCATTATGAGGATGAGCGCCTGCGCGTGTAGACACTGCGAGGCTCCGGAGGGGCCTGTCTACTCCGTTTGTTTTCTTTAATAAAGCTACATCACCCCAGCTGAGCTCCTGCAATGAGGTCAAATGTACAAATGACCTCAGAGCTGTTACTGGGCTTCTGTTCTGTCTCTCCGAATAGTTTGTGTGCGAGTCGGGACAAAGAGACAATTGCATTTTGGACTTGATTTCTTGGTAACGTTTTGAGCAATGGCTTGCAAACAGTGCTTAACTACTTTCAAATGATTGAATTAGAACCCTTACGAAGGTTCTTTTAAAGCAAAGGGCTTAGATTATGGTGGCTTTAAAAATTTTATCCTATCTGAACATTAAATATGTAGGTTGATTTGTTTCAAAAAAATGCTTTAAGAACTTTTCAAAGCAATCAGAATTATATACTTTGTGAAATCAATGTATATCCAAATAGTAGATTCAATGTTATCTCGGTTTTGTAAGTAAATATGAACTATTAATTAATCAATAGTGACTTGATAGAGATATCTTTAAATTATTTGTTAAAATCCAATTTTGTATTAATCAGCAAAAATGTATTACACTATTACAGTCAGCTCATATCAGAGGTTGTTAACCCCATAATTCTGTTGTTTATCATATTTCTAATACTATGTTAGTGCTAAGCTAATACTAGTGTAAAGTTTACACTAACTCTCTTTAGCTTAAACCTTAGTCATGCTGATGCTGTTCTCCTATTTCTAATAGCGACTGAAATCTGAACACTCTCCTAGTCATATTTGAAGTTAGAGAAACGTTCAGAAAATCTAGAAAGCCATATTTTTTTTCTGTCAGGTTTGGTCTGAAAATCCAAAAGTGATTGGTCGATTTCAACACCACTTCTTCATTAAATTAGAAGATAATGTAACAGTCCAGCTACTAATCAGTGGGATATCTAGAACAACTGTATCAACTACAATAAACTACATTGTCACAAAACGGGTACTGCAGTGTACAGGTACCGTTTTTCAAAAGAACAAACAATGTGAATGTTTTCCTTTAAGGTACAACAAGTACAACTTAAAATCCTGTTGTGTGTCTTAAGTAAGTAATTAATGTAAAAAAGTCATGTGAACAGAGTAAATATGGGACAAACATGTTCCTTAACTAAAGATTCTGAAGATGCTTGAGGGTACCACCCCTGTGACCTTTCTGAAAGTGTACCACAGGACGAAAAAACTGATTGGATCAGGATTTGAATCTTTACACACAATATCAGGATCAGAATCAGACACCTTTATTGATCCTGGGGGAAACTGAAAGCAAAGTCTTTCCTGACCGTGAATCAAACCCAGGCTGTGGCGATGAGAGCCACTAGACCACCAGGGAGAGACGCAAACCTTTTAATACGAGAGAAGTTCAAAAAGTTTCCGCACTTTTATATTTTTGTTGGAAACGGTGAAGGCTGGAAGAGTAGCACATCTAAGAAAGTCACATGACTAGTTCTGTCAGGCAAGCCGGCTGCCCTTGCTGTTTAGTTTCAGAGTGTCACCCGTTTTGAAATGATTAAAAAAGTATGGAAACCGTTTGAACGTCCTTTGTATGATTTAATGTAATATGACGATACTATTTATTTAAAATAAACAAAAATGAAGTTCTCAGAAATAACAGGCTTTGAAGGACCCCTTAGCTCACAGATACTTTCTGAAAATACGTTCTGTGTGATAGTTTGACCCAGCAGAGTGAAATATCACTTATTCTTGCACCCTTCAGGAGGCGCTGTCAGTGGTGAGTGAAGACCAGTCTCTGTTCGAGCCTCCTTACGCTGCTGCCGCCCCACTGCCCAAGACGGACATGACAGCTTCCAGCACACAGGATTACGGACAGCAGCACAAGATCAACCCCATTCCTCCTCAACAAGAGTGGATCAGTCAGCCCGTCCGGGTCAACGTGAAGCGTGAATACGACCACCTCAACGGAACCAGGTAGAGTCCACAGTGAACTTCTGCTCCTTGACATAATACATGGTAACCTGGTGGTTAGGGAGTTGCCCCTTTGATTGGAAGGTCATGGGTTTGCATCCCAAGACGTAGCACCCCGTAGCACCATTGAGGTACTCTTGAACAAGGTACCATCCCCACACACTGCTCCCCAGGTGCCGTGTTCTTGGCTGCCCATTGCTTTGCTTGGTGAATGGGTTAAATGTGCACTGTGTGCTGTGTTGTGACTATAAGGGTCACTTCATGTACTTGCTTATGTTTTGACATTGCACATTTAGTTTACACTGTGTGCTGTCCTGTGGTGTGGTGTGTTCAAGGCTACTTTACACTTTTTTACACTTTAGAAAGAGAATTTACTGAAATTTGCAATGGCACAAACTGTTTTGCATATTGCGACAGTAGCGCTGAAATTCATGCCAGTATTCACAAAGCCTCCACATTGAGATCTACTTTCCTGCCATGTTTAGCTCCAACCTGCATCAGTCATGCTGCCCTGTTCCCATTCTTTAACACTCCAACCAGTCAGGGATTTCTGAAGAACCAGCCAGAACCAGTGCTGCAGATCGTGGCTGAAACTAAAGAGATTGCTTTCATGTTTTATAACAAGGCAATGTTTTATTAATGAAAAACATTTTTTAAGGCATAATGAGATTTTATGCAACTCTTTCAAGTCCCGGTGTGTCTCAACTATCTTTGTAAATGAGTCAAAGGCCAAATCTTGACAGGACAGTAAAACACATAAGAGTAATTGGTAATATATATTATACATAATTGGTGCATAATGCTGTAGATAATCAGAAAAAAATACTTACTCATAGATGAGTATTAGTAGCTTAAGGGAAATGTCATTTTTTAACTCATCATTCCTCATCTTGTCCTAGAGAGTCTCCTGTGGACTGCAGTGTAGGAAAATGCAATAAGCTTGTGAGCAGCTCTGACACGCCACAGATGGGTTACGGAGGCTACATGGACGAGAAGAACGCCCCACCACCCAATATGACCACCAATGAAAGGAGAGTAATCGTCCCTGCAGGTGAGGGTGCATCACGGGAAGCCTACAGCAGGCCTTCTTTGTATAAAGTGTTACGTGAGTAACACAGCCTACAGTTGAGGGGACAGAGCCTCTGAGGTTAAAGCATGAATCAGCATCCTCTGTTCCTCTCTGATAAATCCTTGCATACATGCAAGCAATCTTGAATATAGGACCCTAGACTAAGCTATCAGGTTACAAGTGTAAGTCGTAGTAATGAAGGGTTTTTAGACAATGTAGTCAAGAGCAATTGTGTTTCCAGTTCACTGCTCTGAAGTTTATCGAAGAATAATGAATACAAAAATGTCAGTCTTGCAGTGTTTCTTGAGCAATACCAGAGAAAATAAAAACATTTAAATGTTTAAAAAACTAAAAAAAATATGTTTAAAAAAGAAATTTGTGGGCATGAAGAACCTTTGAAAGCCACAAAGCATCTTTAACAATTTCCTCAAAGAATCCTGAAATTAATGTGGAATTTCTTTAAACCTTCAAAAGGTTCTTAACTCGCACATTTCACTTGCAAAAGTAGTTCTCTGGAGAATCATCTGCTAGAACAATCAGTGATGATGTCTACAGTATCATGCCAAGAACATTTTATGGCACCTTTTAAGAGTGCAAGTAACGTTTCAGTGAGTTGAAAAGTGTTGTAAATGAGATGCTGATGCGTGATTAAAGTTTTTAAAGTTTAAAAAATCGCTACATAATGTAAACACCTCCACATAGTTTTGAAAATCTGTTCAGGTGCATCAAGCCAAAAGGGCATTAAGGAAACTTTACTAGAGTTTCTTATGAAAGTGCCCTTTTAAAAGTGCATGTCTCAAATATCATTAATATTTAGTAACCTCCACAATCAATTCTCCTTGAACTTTATATCCAAGGCAAGAACCAGTGGAGAACTACTATTTTCATGAGCGTATCCCTAAGAAATAATCAGTGTTCAGTTGTACCTTGTGTCTAAAACTGCTTAACAATAGGACAATATGTCTTTTCCCTCCATTCCAGACCCATCTTTGTGGTCTCCTGACCACGTGCGACAGTGGCTAGACTGGGCCGTGAAAGAGTATGGCCTGCTGGATATAGACACAGCCATGTTCCAGAACACAGATGGGAAGGAACTGTGCAAGATGAGCAAGGAGGACTTTCTGAGACTCACCAGTGTCTACAATGCAGAGGTCCTGCTCTCACATCTCAATTACCTCAGGGAAAGTAAGTGTACTTCTCTTCCTATGTGGTTAAAGTGTCTACCTGTTGGGCTTTCAGACTCACAGTGAGATTCTTTCCGCAGGAGCTGAGTTCAACAGTCAAGAGACTTTCCTTTTTCTATTCTACTCATATTCAATTATGAAATTCAGTTTACAGACTGTGTCAATAGGTTTCAATGTCAAGAATTGACACAGGGGAAAATGTAAAGGGCAAATATATAACTTCAACTTTTCATCTAATTCAGAAAATGCATACAGAAACAGTTGAGTTTACACCCAACCATGCAATCAAACAATCTTACAATCACACTTGTATATTCTATGATTTAAATCTGTAAATAAAAATATAATAACTGCACAAAACTTTAGGGACATGTTCTGCCCAGCGTTAACACTACAAAAATGCATTACAGTAGCAAGCTAGAGTAGTTTTCATTTAAATTCTTGTAATACATTAAAGTTACTAAACTAATAAGAACTGTGGCACTCCATGTCTCTGAGAGAACAATATTAGTGATGCATTATGCACTTAAAATGTCTACGACATATTCTTGCTGGTCCTAGTATGTCATTTGTGCATGACTGTGCTACCTGTGTCAGTCTAAACATGTAATTCAAAGACATCTAATATGAAACTGATGGATCAGGATCTCTGTGTTAAAGAACAGAGTCCTAATTTTTGCTGAGAAACTGTTTTACAGTTGTGCTGGATAATTTTCTGATTTTTCAAATAGCATTAAACAAATTACGCAAGTCAAGTCACATAGATGTTTCTCATAATTTAAACATATACACAGTGAAGGGAACCAACATTCATCTAGGACCGTGGTGCAACACAAAGAACAAAAACAGACCCAGAAAGAACAAAGACAGACAACACAAAGTACACAAATGAACCATTTTAATAAAGCATAATAGGGCTGGTTTAATGCCTTTTAAATTTTGTTGAATGTGATTGTCTATTTATTTCTAAATAAAGAGCTTGTTATGATATTATGGTATGCTTTTCCACTGTAATTGTTTCTGATTTAGTTGGTGCAGATGGTACAGTGCATGTGAAGTAATGATTGCTTTTTCCAGGAAGCAATTAGCAAAGTATTTCCATTACAATTTGAAATAAATAATGAACAACCTGTAATGGATTACTTTTTGGAGTAACTACCTTAAAATTGATGTGTACTTGCTGGTGTAAAAAGGGTCTTCAGTCGATGATGGGTTTTCTTTCAGAGTAAAGTTTTTTAAGTTTGTGAATATTTTTGTGGATTTAAAATTGTATTTGATTGTGTATGTTTCCATGTTGCCACACAGTTATAGTTACTGTTATCTGGTTTAGTATGTTGGACATTGGAGATGTTGGACATTGGAGTCTACAGAATAGAATATCTGTATTTGATATGAATAGCACATTGCTGTGGATTTCTAAATGCAAGCCAATGCTGAAGAGTAAATCAAGGAATGTAGTGCTGATATCAGTCTTCCTGCTTCAGTCACGCTCAAATTTCGGTAATTTCAGACTAGAGACTAAATAAAAGCTTGACTCGAGGGCAGGTCACAGTCTGCGATGTCAGTCTTAAGACATAGTCATCTGTTATACACTTTGTTCATAGTCACCTTGTTGAAAACCATCCCAAGATGCTTTTAAGGCAGAGTTTGTGTTTGTTTACAAAAATTTATGAGGTGTTTAGGAGCCAAGCTACAAAATTTATTGCTCCAGAATTGTAAAGTGTTTGGTAGTGATCTCAGCTGTTGGATGCATGAATAGCAACACACAATATATTGCCAGAATTGTTTACTTTGGTGAATGAAGTCATTAGATTTGGATTTTTCCCATTGTTTGTGCCAATGCGGGAGACATCTGTTCGAACGGCCTCCGCACTTTCTCTGACTTCTCGAAGTGCTTCTACGAAGAGTTATATAAAAGATCCGTTAGAAGCTGCATGTTCCCTCGTGCTGTAAAGACTGCGTTCTCCTTTGCGCCGGGTTTAATAGTTTTCATCTCAGGAAGTGACTGTTCCTGGCTCTTCTTATCCCCATAACTCCTCAGGACGGCCACGTTTTGCTTGGCAGAGCCACTGCGACCGTGAAGAATTTCGATAGCCATCCTGTCCAAAGCATCTCCCCTCCTGAGTGCCCTCGGCCAAGGGCTGGCCGAGACGAGGCCCAGGTGCATGGCCTCGGGAGCCTGCCCAGCGAGGCACGGGAAAGTTTATCCCTAATTTACAAGGCAGCCTGTTTCATTCCTCTTCCAGGGGCTTTTCTTACATTATAGCACTGCGTGTTTTGGCAAGAGGTCCTCCAGCGGGGTAGAATACGAAGCCCTGTCCTGTCCAATCCACCAGTGCCATCTATAAGCAACATGTCTCAGAGACACAGTGCATCTGTGCATCTGGACCACTGATTACTTCGCCCGGGGCCGCACTACTAAATAAAATTCAATCCAACTTTATTTTCATTATACCAGGAAAAAAACATTCTCATTGTTCTTGCTTTTGCAGCAAGCCTAGTGCACAGGACAGGAAAGGACACGTGTGCTGGACAGAACAGTCCAAGACAGTGATAAAGGATTAAAGGAACACATCTGGTGCAATGCATTATAGTGCATATTGGATAAACAGTATCTGGTTCAGTAATATAAGAGATATACAGTAATCCCACGCTTTTTGCAAGGGGTTATATTCCAAGAGCACCAACGTATAGTGAAAAACAACGTTGTTGTTTCTTGGTAAACAAAAATGGCTAAAAATGCCTATTTTTATAGTGTAAACCCTAAATTTGCCCCCAAATATGCTCCCAGAACAGTTTAATTTCTTGTTAAACTCAGTTTAATGTATTACCCTTAAAGAAAATGTAAAGTAAATAAATAATCAGAATCAGAAAACTTTATTGTTAAAAAATGCTACATGTTGCAGCAGCTTTGTCTTCTTCGTCTTCTTCTTCTTTTTATGGTGGTTGACAACTTTTCAGTATATTACTGTCACTACTGGACTGGTGGAGGTAAGAATCCCTCTAAATCCCTGTTAGAGGGAATCCGCAAATGCAGATTCGCGTAAAACTGAGGGGTTACTGTATTCTAAGACATTGTTTAAGACAACACCTGTCTAAGTGTTATGCTAGCACAACACTAGCCGCCTCAATTTCATGCTAATGTCAAGAAGTACAAATCTAAAGTCAGAAAGATCTAAAACTGCATGTCTAGAACTTTGCCTGTTTGTAGACGTATGCATTTCTGCACCGCTCTTGATTTTGCATGACAAACCATATCTACCCCAGTGGCTTGGGCTTTTGCCTTGTAATGAGAGCAGCTGACAAACAGTGCCGATTGGTAAACAGAGGTCCAGGGTTAGCCACAAATGCTACACAGGGTTAGACCCTGATGTCGTCAGCCTAGGACGGGACAAGGGGAACAGCTGGCTCATCCAAACATTATGACAGCAGCTCAGCTCCAAGCCGGGCGGGTCCCCGGCGCTTAAAAGCAACTCAGCTGAAATGTAAAAAAGGAAAAGAAAGAAATGGGCCTGTGGACTCGACAGCGTGAGGTAATGGGAACTTTATTCCATGGGTGTCAACAGTTTTGTGAGGGCAGCCCAGCCTGCGCAGAGACAGGGAGCATAACGGAGCCATTGTGAACAGCAGGGCAGAGCCCAGTTGGGCTGAGCGCTTCTTCTTCTTCTTTTCCAGGAGAGCTTGGTGTCTTGAGTTTTCATTAGGGACGGCTGCCGCAGGACCGAAGCCCAGGCTTAAGTGCGGGGGCACTGCAGATCTGCCCAACACTCTTCCTTTGATTTAGCCTCTGTATGTTTTGGACGCTGAAGAAATGGTTTGGAATCCTCCGCTCTGCGATTTGAATTGCCTTGGCTGCTGTCCCTAGCAAAAAAATTGCGTAGTAATAAAGAGAGACGCTCCTGTCCCGTGTCTTTCTCCCTCCGAGGAGCTTTAGCATCATTAAGCCACTGCAGGCGTAGGGAAGAAAAGTTTCTTGTGTTATCCCTTTAAAGCAGAGGAGAAAACAAACTATCTGACTCTAATGCACTCTATTTGAATCAGTAATGTGACAGATTTTTTCGGCTATAAATATGATCTAAAAAAGCCAAGTAGATTTTCCTTTGTGTGTCACAGGGTGCTTTTTTGAAAGTAAAATGGCCCCTTAAAGTCATGCGTGAAAACAGCACAGCACACAGTGTGAACAGTGTGAAATTCTTTCTTGCATTTAACTCCTTCACCAAGTGAAGCAGGGGGCTGCCACCAATAAGGGGCTTCCGGGGAGCAGTGTGGGGGGACAGTACCTTGCTTAAGGGTACCTCAGTGATGACGCTAGCAGTCCAGGACTGGAGGTTTTATGTGGTTAAGAGACATTTTATGAATGTTTTTATTTTAAAGAATGTATTTATGTCTGTTGAATTCTGGTGTTTGTTAACAATGAAGAGTTTCCTGACCTTGCAGCTTCAGTTCTAAACTAAAGAAGTAAAATCTGTACATTATACACATCCAGGCTGATTGATTACACAGGTCAACATTTTTATTTTTTTTTGGTTATCATCAGAAACCACAACACACTTTTCTAAACCAGGTTTTCATGCTGATCTCAGATCTGCTTTCAGTTTTATTCAGTCAAATAAACTTTTTAAAGTATGAGTAATATTAGATCTGCAATAGACCTGCATGCGGTTTTTATTAAAGCGCAGCACCAATCAAGGACTGCTTCAGTATTTTCAGTGTGGAGTCAGACAGGCCACACTGTGGCACAGATATAATGATCAGTGTCAGTCAGACACCACTGTTTCTTCACAAACACTCAGCATCCAGAAGGCAGATTTATTATAGTCAGTTTGTCTATTCATAACAAGGACATATGCATTGTCAGTGTTTTCGGCCCAAATATAGACGACCCCTCTTTTTAATTAGCAGCTCCATTAGGAGGGACACTACAGCCACTCAGATTCACTCCGTCACCCACGGTGACCACACGCCCATTTCCCTCGCTCTGACTAGCGCTGACTAGACTCTGGAGATTTAATACTTAAAGATCAAAGACTTCATAAACTATTTCAAACAGGAATGGGCTCTGTTTTTAGACAGTAATGACAGGAATCTCACCATTTGTTCTTTGGGAGACAGGAAAAGTAGTTATGTGGGGTAAAATAATCTCTCACTCGATTATATCAGAACCTGAGCAAAAGATTAAATCTTTAGAGACTTGAGTATGCTGTCTCACCCCAGGAACACGTCTTGCATGAATTAAGGAAATTAAAACTCAAATTTCTAGCCCACCAAATGAAACTGAATAAGGAAAAAGGAATGATTACCTCTGTGAACATTACCCATGACCCTGAAGAAATGTATGACACTTTTAGAAATTTCTATGAAAACTTGTACATGTCACAAATTGATCCACCAGATGCTGACACTGAGGTAATAAAAACCTTCCAAAACTACAGGAGGATCAGGTTATGGCTCTGGATGCATCCATCACAGTGCCGGAGCTCCAAGATGCCCTTCAGCATATGCCTAGTAATAAAGCCCCAGGTCTATAACAGCAGTCTATAAAGAATTTTGGACTACACTGGAGGCCAGTGGCAAGTAGTGCTGCACGATATTAGGAAAACATGCGATATGCAATAATGTTGTTGAGTGTTGCCATGGCGATATCACATGCGATAAGTGAGTAAAGCCTTAGCCTTTATAGTGTTAATGCTTTTCTGCTTTGGATTTGCTGGTAACAGAGACTCCAGACTCTGACTAGTCTATACAGAAAAAAACATGAAATGCAATATTTCCATCCCAACATGTTTTTTTTTTAAATTTACTTAAACTGAGCATTTAATGCCTCCCACAAAACATTGGAACCATTGAACATTGTTAAAAAATCTGAAAATATTTTTAAAATAATTTTAAATCTTAAATGAATCTAAACATAATTTAAATTATAGTAAGTTCTTAGCCAGAACAAATGAACAATCTATAACAATGTAGTTTAACTACACGCGTTGGGGAACAGTCACTGTAGGACACTGTGCAATGTAATGTACAGTGTCTGTGTGTGTAGTCAAATAAGTGTATGTGTGTCTCTGTGTGTGCACACTTGTGTAAGCATGCTTTATTATTGCGAGTTCTTTGCTAGGAAAACCAGCATGTTTACTTTGCTAGGCTTTAAACCTGTGCGTTGGCATGTTACAATATTTCCTGATGTGCTAAAAATTCTCTCTGAAAGTTGCAGGTATGCAGAGATACTTCCTGTCTAGTTTACTCAGCTGTGGGTGGCTGTCCTCTGTGAAGAGTTTTGGAAAATTAACATTTATCGCAGTTCAGTCAGTCTTTCGCGATGTGTATATCGCGCATGGTGGTATGTTGATGGCGGTAAATGTGCGTTATATGGTGCCGCCCTAGCAAGCTATCCTCAAACATGAACTCTGCCAATGTTCACTTACTGCTTAAACCAGGGACAGATTCTACGCTTCCAACTAGTTACCGCTCTATATCACTTAAAAATACCGATTTCAAAAATAATCTGTAAAGCTTTAGCAGGAAGACTGTAAAAAATCACCCCTTTTATAATTCACCCAGACCAAACAGGCTCCATTAAGGGTAGACATTCAGCCACTAACACACGCAGGCTAATAAACCTAATAGACTATTCTACTATTAACAAATTGGAAACCATAATCATCTCATTAGATGCAGAAAAAGCATTTGATAGGGTAAATTGGAAATTTCATTTTGCAATACTAAGCAAATTTGGGCTAGGCACATCTTTTATTAATTGGATTATGCTCCTATTGCATTATTTATGACTAATGAACACACCTCACCAAGCTTTAGTCTACAGAGAAGCACCAGGCAAGGCTGCCCACTTTCCCTGTCACTTTTTGCCATTTTCCTTGAACCATTAGCAGCTTATATCAAACAGAACGAGGACATCAAAGGTATGCAAATTAAAAACAAGCACCACAAAATAAGTCTGTATGCAGATGATGTCCTCTTTTTTTCAGCAGAACTCACAGTCCCCCTTAACACAGACAATCTCAAGTATAGATAAGTATTCTCAGCAGTCTCTGAATATTCCATCAACTGGTCGAAATCCATTGTTTTCCCCATAAACTGTGTTTTTCAGAACACATGCACTAACAAATTACAATCAGGTCTTGCCAAAACTGAACTACGCTCCACTTCTTACAATAATAAAGGACGATCTCACATGGTGGAAGTCCCTACCCATATCACTTATGGGTAGCGTGACAACCATTTATATTTTATATTTACATTTTCGGCATTTATCGGACGCTTTTATCCAAAGCGACTTCCATTCCTTAACTACAGGGGGCAGTCTCTCCCTGGAGCAACTTGGGGTTAAGGGTCTTGCTCAGGGACCCAGTGGTGGTGCTGAAGGTAGGATTCGAACCTGTGACCGCTTGGTCCAGAGGCAAGTATCCTACCCACTGAGCTACTTCCACCCCATTAAAACAATGGTCTTACCCAAAAGTAACTACTTATTTTCTGTGATCCCCTATAAACCCTCAGCTGTTTGGTTCAGGTCATTAAATTCACACATCTCCAAATTTTTACGGAAAGACCACGAATCCTTGGAGCGATTACACAGTAACAGTTGCACACTGGTTTATCTGTGCTTTCTTGAGGTCAGGTCACTGGTTTACTGTGATTAATATCTTAAAAGCTCCTTCAGTTGTTTCTTTTGGCTTGTATATGTAGTCGTTTGCTTCTACATGTTGTCTTCAGTGCACAGTTAAAGGGCATATGAGCGTGTGCTGCTACTCTGTGGTCTGTCTTTACAGTCATTACATAAACCATTTCCTCTAGGATCAGTACAGTTTTCTACAGTTTGCCGAATGCTTTCTGCAGCTCGGAAACATCAGCGCTGTTCAGAATCACCACAGGTTGTAAGCGTGGCACGATTTTAAATAGCCTGTGCCCTGCTTTACGGTTTCTCAGTGTTAGAACCTGACTGTATAAACTGTATAAATCATTATCTGTGTCATAAACTGACTATAAACTGTATGAACTGTATAAACATAAAGGGAGAATTTGTTGATAGGGTAGCATGAATCGATAAACTCCGCTGTCGTTTTGCGCTACAGTAGCATTTTTCGACAAGACCACATAAATCATCAGAACACCCGTGCATACGCTGTCTTAAGCTGCACCTTATAGACAGACTTGGTTCTATCACTGTTCTTGCTGAAGCATTTTCCCCCCTCAACATATAAAGTCTTGTTTTTGATTGCTGTGTCCATTACTGCACATGCATAGTGCAGAAACCATTATTAAATAAAAGAGATGCCAAAATTCATTAATTAGATTAATAAATCAGAGAGCTTGTAATTATTATGATTATTTTTTTTATCGTGTGACACTACTAATATATATATATTAGTAGTGTCATTTATAACTTCATTTATAACTTTGTTTAATCTTGGAGTAGCTCCAATGTTCCTTCAGGAAAACAGCTGTTTAACAGATTTGTGTTGTTCTGTGTAAAAATTAGAGGTGAGCATAGATTAATTTTTAATCTCATTGGAATCTTTAATCTCATTGGAATTTTGGCGTTAACGGCGATAATAACAGATTTCCTCCTCAAACTTTCCCCCTCAAACACTGACAAATGTGACCATTTGAGGTGACATGTGGTAAGACATCTGATAAGATGCCATCTCACTTTCCGCATTGTCTCAAACCAGTCCAGTATCTTTAGCGGTTGGTGTTCGTATTTCCTCATGAATTCCCCTGTTAGGTCTTAAGCCCCGCATAAATGTTGCCGGAACTACATGAAAACAGCTTTCATCATCTCCGCCTTAAGTAAGCGAAAGTGACCATTCTGTCATACATAAACACACCACAGCACAAAGTGTGAACCGCATTAGATTCTTCCTGCATTTAACCCATTCACCGGGTGAAGCAGTGCGTGGGGACGGTACCTTACTCAGGGTACCTCGACTTCAATCTCGAATCCACGACTTCCTGATCGCAGGGCGAACACCCAAACCCACTAGGCTACCCCTAATGGAGTGTAGTCCAGCCTTGTATTGTAGGGCGGTAAAAAAAAAAGTTCAAGTAACATGTTTGTTAACGAATACCATGTTATCCTAATAACAGGAACGCAACCACGTCACAGCAAGAAAAACAAAACACTGTCCAGCTTGGAGCCAAGCCAAGCTGAGCTTTGTTTTTAATGAAGGCACTTTTTGTTTTTTATATATATCACATCCCACTAATTCTCGTAAGTGTACTTCAGTGAAGTCAATTGTGCGTTGCTCTGGACAAGAGCGTCAGTTAAATGCCGTAAATGTAAACGAAGCCAGCTGCCTTTCGTTAAGATACGAAAGAGCCAGAACCAAAACAAGTGGAGGAAGCTGTAGTGTTTATAAGCTCATTACCTGAATAAAAATCAAGGGACCCCTGACAATCACACATAAGCACAAGCGTGAACCAAGTGTGAATTCATTTCTCTGCATTTAACCCTTTAACAAAGTGAAACAGGGGGCTACCACTGAAGAGGGTCAAAGGTACCTCAGAGATCACACTAACAGTAGGAACTTGTACCCACAACAGAGCTGCTTATATGGTCACTTAGATCTTGAAGTAGTGACTGCAGGATCTGGGCATTGTGTCTGTTTTATGTCATTATCATCATCACCACTGTCACATTTTTTTTATTAACCTCGGGTTTATGGTTAGGGAGAACCTGATTTTCAATGTAAAACAAGACGATAACACGTTTGTATTATGCTTGTGGTTGGATGGTGCAGGCCGTCCAGCTTACATTTACAGCATTTATCCGACGCTTTTATCAAAAGCAACTTCCATTCCCTAACTACAGGGGGCAGTCTCTGCCTGGAGCAGCTCAGGGTTAAGGGCCTTGCTCAGGGACCCAGTGGTGGTGCTGAAGGTTGAATTCACACCCATAACCTCTTGATCCAGAGGCAAGTAGCCTACCCACTAGACCCCACACTATGATAAAGTATGCTGTGAGGAGCCCTGTACTTACGTAACGAAGACCAGGAAGTGCCAGCAAAAGTAGCTCACTATAATTGAGAACAGATAGGAAAGCTGGCACCACAGTTTGTTTTTGGGAAAGATCCAGGCTATTACTGTAAAGGGACAGATCTTTCAAATATCTACTGCACCTTTATCTGCAGCAGGATAGAATACAGTCCATTAGAAGCAGGTCATATTGCAGTTTGGAGCCATAATGTGGATCAATGTAATACTAATGGCTTCCCTTTAAAAAACCTCATGAATGACTTAAGTATTAATGACAATTTATTATCAAATGTCTCTTTTTCTTCCGTGGTATGTGAAGGCTGGAGACCTTTGGTTTTGCTCAGCTTGAACAGACGCGCCAGAACAGATTTATGTTTAGTGTATCATGTCTGAGGGGTCTGCTGATGTAAGACGGACTCATTAGCAGGATTGTGATATGGACAGTTGTGGAGAAGAGTGGCTTTGGGACTCCCAATTGCATGTGGAGAGGATGAGTCATTCTGATTCATATAATTTCCCTTTTAATGTGCTGTCATTGTTTATTACATCCTGTCTTTCTCATTTTCCTTTTCTCTTTCTGTTAGGTGGTTTGATAAGTCCTTTTCTGTGGTGGTCTTTAAGAATGGTAAAACAGGCCTGAATGCTGAACACTCCTGGGCCGATGCTCCAACAGTGGCTCATTTATGGGAGGTAAGGCTGAAGATGAATAATTAAAACAGCATTAGTGCTGCCTTTTCCATCGTTACGTTAAAGAAGTGTTTCCAAGTCACATCATTTTTTTTAAAAAGTGAGTTTTTTCCCCTGAAGCTCTCAAAAAGCACCTCTAGTCGATTTAAACTGCAGCCTTATTATACAGACATTAATCTTAAGACGAATTATTCAGTAATTACTGCAAATTATTCAGTGCAATAACCATGAATTCTTGATGAATTATATAACCGGTCCAGTAACTACTAGATTCAATCACAAATGGCGAAGTTCTGTCAAATAAAACTAAAATTGTTTTGGTCATCATGCAGAGTGTGTTGTGCAATAAAATACATTGTACTACTCTTTGGTGACATAGAAAGAGTTTGTGTAGAAGCAGAATTTACATTTACGTGAAACTCTGAATGATGAAATATGAATGTAAAAAATATAGAAGATAAAATGCAGACGTGCGTTTGCACGCTGTGCACTATCAATTCAGTAACTACCCACGAGTGACTCACTATCTGCCATTCTTTATTTAGCACTTACTGTAAATGATTCAGTAACTTTAAGTTCATCATTCCGTAATTACTATAAATAATTCTTACAGCATACATATAAATTATTCTGTAATTGCTATAAATAATGCAGGAGTTCATTAGAGACACACTGGATATTTGGAAACAATACAAGAACTGACCATTACCACCGTAAACCCTTAAAGGGTTTAATACACAGCCACACACAAACAAACACTTATTAAAAACAGAATGTCAAGTGTGGGTGTGCGTCCAGTTTCAACTGAGGGGGCTATTTACTTTTTTTAAACATGGGAATTAAACGCAACATGTATATGAGAGAATTTAAATATTTCAATTCCTCTCTCTTTTTCTCTCTCTCTGTCAGTTTGCTCTGGCCACTGATGCCTTTCAGCTGGGTTATGACATGGATGGAAACTGCAGAGGCGAAGTGGAGCTCTCTCTCGCTCCCCCTCAACGCCTCAGCTGGGACATACCATCAGAGGTACAATATGCACACAGTTGCATCTAGACCATATTGTATGTGCATGCATGTACAGGCCCACGGTCGTTTCCACAGGATGTCAGGACGAAGTGTATGAATTATATATATTTAAGTGTCTATTATGTAATAACACTGGGTAACACATTTTTATGAAACACAATTTTTGATGTTGCTTAGTCTTGCGGATCTTGCGGATCTTGCTGCTTAGTCTTGCTTATTTTTGCTGATTCAGAAAAGCACGTCAGTTTTTTTCCTACCTTCTGTCATGGTGTCTGAAGGGAAGAGACACAGCAGCGTGCAACAAGCGTCCAGAGAGACAGTTTATCAGTAACAGAAAAGCACAAAGTTAGCTAGATGGAACACCTTGTCAGGGAAACATGCCGCTTGTCTCTCTGCAGCAGCTTCTCTCCTCAGCTCGCTGCGAAGCCTGGTGCCCAGCAGTCCTAGTGGCCTCCTAGATTGGAAGGAAAAACCCCGAACACAGTCCCCACTCACTCACTCCAGCTTTACTCCCGCACAGCTTAACCACAGGGCGATACGTTTATAGTCTTTACGACTCGACTTACTTTACCACGTTTTCATTAACCGTCGGGAAGGAGACCCCTATCCTCCCGCTTTCACTCAGACTCCCCAAAGATGTCGGTGACCACGCAACCTTCCTCTGGCTCGGCCGGGTATATATATACACGCTCCTAATGTCACACGACATACACACACACACACAGCTCACCGAGCACACCTGTTGACGTTCACACTCATATTCACACACCTCTGTCCAGAGCCCTGTCCCTAATATTCTGGCGACCTACTTCTCCTTTGCTGAGTCGAAGGTTCGCCAGACCTTCAGTGGTTCTAGTGATAGATTGTATGTATATTTAAAATATACGAGTAATCTGCTTTAGCCAGCATGCATCGAATTAGCAAAATATTAACACCACTGGGAGCAACAACCTTAATTTTGCATGCACAAATAAACTAACGATGCAAATGACCCTCAAAGCTTTAAAACTGTACACTGGGCCGTTTTTGGTCTCTCGTAGGTCGAGTCATCAGTACGCACCAAACATCCATATATAGTCGCCCATCATGGCTGCATCCCATCGTCCTTGGTACCGTCTTGGTGAAACCTCCCTCCATGCTCTTCACTTGCAGCACCAAGATTTAGTCGAGAAAGGATGAGAAAGCAAATTGTGCAGCTTGGGTGACATTCTAAAGATGACGTTTCTATCTAAACCTGTGAGGCTACATGAAAATAAACGTTACCATCGAAATCAGCTCTGTAAGATTCCATAAGAAACACTACAAAATGTAATGACCCAAATTTTTGGTGCCTGCTGTAATCAGTGGCTTTGTCATTTTAAGACAAGACACTCCAAGCAGAAATGACGATGCTTCCTCCATACACCCCTAATGTCTTTCCTTAAACTGTGATCACGGTTTCAAAATTCAACCTAAATGGCTTTATTCCAATGTTTTGAGTTAGTTCACATCCACTTGTTTCTAACTGTATTTTACAAAAAATCAAGTCACTGTGTATTAAATTTCATAAAAGATGACGTTGAGATATAGCTATGATGACATATGCAAATTAGAATCTACTTGCATATGCATACAGTGGGATGCAAAAGTTTGGGCAACCTTGTTAATAGTCATTATTTTCCTGTATAAATCGTTGGTTGTTACGATA
>JBBPDC010000019.1:19159747-19173157 GCA_037974485.1 Hemigrammopetersius urotaenia
TAATGTTCTCTTGTGTTTTTGCTGGCAGAAACAAACCCAATGCTGATATAAATGGTTTCAAACAATTGGCACAGGTGTCTAAGACTTTTGCACAGTACTGTACATCAAAACCTTTTTTTTTCACAGTATTAATAGATGTTTTGCATAAGCATGTGTCTTAAAAATACCCACTTTTCTCTTCCCTAGGGAAAGCTGTGTTTGTGCTTGTGTGAGTGAGTTTGTGTGTGTATTTATGTGTGTGACAAACGAGCAAATTCCCTTGTTTACTGGAAATGCCTCTGCATCACTCGCTGCCTCATAGACTGAGTCAGAGGGCAGTTTTTAAACAAAAGCATTCCAAGGTGCGCCACCCTTTCTTACGCACAAACTCAACCTCACTTCCCTTCCGTAGACACCTCACAGAAAGAAGTGTTATCTGTTACCAAAGCTGAAAGAAAACCAGGGATTTATAAAATATTATTTTCTACCTTTCTTCAAATATTTACGTAAATACATATATGATAATGATATGCAACCCAGTCAGAAAGTTAAACAATTCTTCACCCTTTATAAAAATAGTCCCAGATTACTCATTTAAATAAACTACCATGATGCAGCTTGAAGTCAGTTGATGCAATGGAGTTGCAATCGCTCAGGACTGGCCATTGCTTTGCACTGGCTGCCCTCTTGTGACCGATGTCAGAACTGTCAAATTCTAAAGTTTGTAGCACAGTATTTGCTGTAGGACAGTAAAGAAGAACTAAAATGCATTAGATATAAACCAATAGACCATTATGTGTTGGGATTTGTTGGGATGTAGATGTCATATGTTGGAAGATGTTTTGGTATAAATAGTTCCACTAAAGAACTGTATTTGTATAACAGACAGAATTTTCACACGTTTATACAGAAAAGTAGATTTATTTTACATTTTACATACTGCATGCATTACATTTTCTGCAAATATGGTTCTAAAAGTTACCAAACACATTATTTGAAGAACATGGTTCTTTAAAGGAGTATTTACAGCAGGTTTCCATCATAGAGGAGAAGAACCATTCAAACAGGCAAGGACCAGTAAGAACTAAAAATATATTGAATATATAACCCCCTGTATTTCATTGAGAACCGCTAACAAAACATTTTGTTTGTGTCTACATAATCTGAAAAAAGACTGCTGTTGGAGGCTTCCGTGTATTTACCTCCTCAACATGGCAAAGAATCATATTTAGATTTCATCTGTAGTATGTACACTGTTATGGATAGCAATGGAGCAGCGATTTTGGAGTGAAACAGTCTTTGAAGCATGAAAATTAATTTGGTTGGTAACCTCTGTTATCAGGTTATCCTGAACCTTCCTTAGAAACATTAAATTAGATCCCATTATTTCCATGGTCCACAAGACCAGAGCAAGTATGAAAACGGTACATATCACATGTTGGAAGCACTAAATTGTTCACTTTTTTCCATCTCCTGGAACCCTTCATCATCAGGGGTGGCACTCGAATTGGGAAAGTGGATTTCTTCTTGGTTAAAGTAGTAGGCACAGGGTTCCGTGTCTACAGGAACCACCCTGGAGAAGTTGGAGAAGTCTACACGATACCTTCCTTCTTTATTGCGGGAGACGATGGGGAGGAACTGGTAGCCCCACATGATCTCTCGAGGGATGTATGAAGTCCTGACCTGGTAGGATGAACTGGTGGACTCAGCTGTACCATCCAGAAACACCACCAGCTCAAACTCCTGATGGTACAGCGTATCCACAGTCATGTGGAAGAACGGGCTTGATTCGTCAATGACATGGTAAAGGGTCAAAGGGCAGACAAAGAAGAGATTGTCACTTCCAGCATCCACCATAAAATGAATGCTAATCTGGTCCATGATGATGGTTTCACCTTCAGGCGTGACAGTTGTCTTGAGCAGCTTGCTGTAGATCTGGCTTCCAATCATCAAGCTCTTGCGCAAGTTGGCCACTCGTATCTGCAGACAGAGCCTGCCTTGTCTGGAGCAGATAACAGCTACCTCAGTAAAGGAGATGGTCTTGGCTCTTTTCTTGGGCCGGGCGACTTTAGTCATGATCACGGCACACCAGAAGCAGATGATAATTGTACCAAAGACACACTGGATTGTGAAGACAGTGAGAGCACTGGGACAATTTGTGGTGATCATCCGATAGCCATAGCCAATGGACATCTGGGACTCTATAGATTGGAGGAATGCGCCAGTCATGTCAAAGACATTCAAGACACACGCAGTGTGGTTATCAGGTGGGTTTTGCCACCACATGTCGCCATTAGCAACGGCTGCCCAATACCAGAGAAGTCCAAAGATGAACCAGCTGAAAATAAAGGAGGCTGCGAAGTAAAAGGTGACGTAACGCCAGCGCATGTCCATCAATGTGGTCCAAAAATCGAGCACGGAGACGAAGAAGTGCTTGTACCTCACACTGCCATACGCGATGTTGCAGTGACCATCCTTGGTTACCAGACGGCTCTTGTGGATCCGACGCTCAGCCAAGTAGTCTCTGAACAACTCTGGCAAGGTGCGCGTCATTTTCAAATTTACAGTGAGCTCAATCTGGGGACAGAATGCAGAAATATGCACAATCCATGAAGCACAGCAGGAATTTAATTAAAACTCCAAAACAATTTTTAGTTTGTAATTATATGTTTATTTTACATTTTTACATCAGTTTTCAAGAATCCACTTTTCTTAAGGGAATGTAAGACAAACAGCAAATGAATATTAGTAGTTTATTGTGAAAAAATGCCATATTGTCAAACAATTCATGAGTAAACAGGACTCCAACACATTTTCACCAACAATGCCTTTTCTAAAAAAAAATGCATTTTGCTCTTTAGCTTATCGGCTTGTACAAAAAGAAATACACACTGTAGAGCAAGGATCTCAGCGCAGACAGAGTTGAGTTTAGAGTTTCGAACCTACCTCATGGAGAAGTTGCCTTGAAATTGTGCTCCAGGTCACAAGCCAGCCTACAGTTTTTGGAGCAGCAACCTGCAGTCACTCATTATTTCCTCTTCCACTTCCAAATGGTCTCTCCTCCACTCTCACTCTGTTTGAAAACTGGTCTTTTGTATGACAGCCTCCTACTGCTAAGCCTGGACCTGGTGAGTCGTGTTTACCAGTAAACAAAAGTCAACTGTTTTCCTGAGCAGGGTGGGGGCGTACTTAGAGAAACATAGTTTTAAAGTTAAATTTTAATGGTTACTTCACTCTTCTTTAGCATTCGAAGAGGCTTTGTAGGACATGTTACATCTTAGGAGTAAAATGAGAACTCATAAGAAAAGAAAAAAAATTAAAATGACTGAATATGTTGGTGACAATTTCTCATCACTGCTTGTTCTCATCTTTTCTTTTTCTGTCTTGGGTTAACTCATATACAGTTCGGTATATCAGTGTTTTTGAATGGTTCTTCCAAAATGCATCTAAAACAAAAGCAAACTATTACAGTCAAGAGAATAAGTCAAACTTGTGAACGCTTCTCGATGATCTATCAACTTGTGTGTGTGTATATATATATATATATATATATATATATATACACACAATTAAAATTTGTATGTAAATGATTTTATGATTTGTTAAAGATCTAGAATGCTTATGAAAAGTGGTGGTCACATCCCAGGGTAGAAACCTTAGGAAATGAGGACAAATATATAACTTATTTTATCTTATTTTCATTTACAAATGTGTTTTAAAGAAGTACTTACATGTTTATCTCTTTTTGGATTGAATGTATTTTGGAAAAGAATGATTAACTGAAGTATAGAAGAAATTACATTTTTTCAAAAAAAAACAAAAAAACAACAGTATTATCAATACAGAATTGTAAAACCAACTATAGACAAAGTGACATAAAAAAAGAAAATGGAAAATGGCAAGACTTCTTTTACAGTTTCCAAATGTTTGAACTGTCATGTATGTGGTACAGCATAACAGCTTTATGATATTTTTGAAACAGCATATCTCATGCAAGTGTGGTTCAAGGAAATGTTTTTTATTCATGTTCGTGTTTACATTAGGGTCATTGGTTGTTTTGTGAACGATGGACGAGGATCCGGTCAACAAACTCGGTGAACAAGCTTTTAGTTTCTGAGAAAACAGACAAGTGACCAACAAACGTAACCTGATATTTTCTATGGAAAGAGAAGCCAGAATGCAGCCCATGCAATGAATGATTTTTAAGTGATTATGGCAAAAACAGCAGGACCACATCAGGTAACTAGGATTTGTCCAGAGATTTACAGAGCTAAAACTGCCAGTGAAGAACCACTTTAGAAGAACCACAGAAAGGTAAATGCTCTATACACTCCTAGCAAAAGGGGTTTACATAATACCAGATATGATATGACTAAATTATTAAATGTTTAATCGCATGATTAATGAATTCAAAAGTGGTGCATTGTGCACTTTTATTTTAAAGTACTGCTGTATGAACAAGAGTGCAATAACATTTGGTTGGCAAACACTTTTGCAATAAGGAGCTTTTTAACAGCAGTGTCCCTTTAACATAGTTAAAATATTTCTGTAAAACTCAACTTAAACATTAATATAATCAAATCAAATATAAAACCAAAGCTATTCACCGCTGCAGGGCGTTCAGGTTTTATCTAGTTATCTAGACCATTATAGCTTTTTAACCATTGTAACACCCCCCCGCACATCCCAGTTCTCATTATTTGTCAGTGTTATAAACTCACTATATAATGTATGAACTTAAAGGGAGGATTGTTCGGCAGGGTAGCATTAATCGATAGACTCTGCTGTAGATTTGCGCAATGGTAGCATTTTTCAACAAGGCAGCATGAATCATCAGAACACCGACGCCCGCGGACCAGAGCCTCAATCAGAACAGTGTATCAGGCACCTTCAGAGCAACAGCAAGTTAACATTTATAAATCTGTTCTCTTTCTTTATGAACAGGTACCAGCATAAACATTTTCAATAACACCGTTATTGAAGTGTGCTTGAATTTAATAACTTGGAAAAAAACTGTCCTAATTCAGGTAACTGGCACAATGTGCTGAATAAATAAATAAATACATACATAACTATGTATGTATATATGTATATATGTATGTATACATACATAACTTCTTAGATCAGTATTAGATCAGCAATATGCAATAGTACATGGGCTGTTCTCCAGTCTATCAAGTGTTTTTCCAGTAACATCTTTTGAGCCCTGTCTTAATAGCTGCTTTACAAAAGTAAACTAGTTCACTTTTTATGGGCTATTGTCATGTTTATTCTTTCTCTATTTTTATAATGTGCCGTGTATCAAATATCTTCTGGGAACCGTCTGGACATCCATGTGAAAAAGCTTTACAAAGTAAACAAAATCTGACACAATACACTCTTAATGCTTTTTCTTTCTCTGTTTGATAATGCGCAGTGTATCAAATATCTGGGCTGCACTCTGAAAAGTCAAAGTTCTTCTGAACTCACCTGTATGTAACTTGTCCGGGTGTACCGATAAACTTGAGGAGATAAGCCAGTTCTCGATAGCTTTGGCAGATGTTATTAAAAGCCACTCAAATTGGTATGACAGATCAGATGTTGTTCTTTCATTAATTAATGCACGGTTCAGATGTGGTTGGGAACTGTACCCAGTACTTTTCAATGTGCTGAATTTTTGCATAGTAGCATCTAGCAGCAATGAACTGGAGTGAGGGATGTTAGAGAAGCCGAGGATGATCTTCAATAAATGGAGTTCTTGGCCAATTACATTTACGTATTGTGTAAATCCATCACCCACTCTTGTGAACCATGTTGTGTACAGGTAAATATTACCCATCCTGTGGCACTTCTGCGTGCACCACACACAATCCCAGCTACAATAAACAACGTGTCAAGAGACACTTTCAAAAGAAGACTGAGAGCGAGAACTTGAGACAAGTGAGTGTTGACTACAGACTGAGAATCTACCAGTTTAGCCATTTTTTTGTTGTGCGCGGCGGAGCTTGCATAGCTGGTAGGTTACAAATTCCATTCTTATGTCACTTCTGAAGAACTTTAAAAAATAAGATAATTAAATTTGTTCCATAGTTCCTTGACCTTGACCACCAGACCATCTGACAGATCACTTAGATTACTGTGCAATGTCTTTGAGTTGTAAAGACTAAAACTGTACCGTTACTCAAAGTGTAACTGTCGTTGTAATTGCTTGAGTTGATCTTATTTAGCATCCTTTTTTGGAATTAAGAATTGCTTGGTAAATATAATGCAAGTGGTACTATGCAAAAGTTGCAAAACGTGTTCTCTTTTATGAACACCTTTGAACTATATTCCATCACATGTTTGATGTGACCATAGCTGAAAGTCTATAGGGAAGATATTTGCCTTCACTTGCTTAAATCTAAACTGACTTTACATAGACCCTGTTAAATACATTTCTGGACTAACAATTCAAATTAAAAGATCTTTCAGCTGTGCCAACTGTACTCTGCCGAATCAGTGTGCTGTTTATTTGTTTCTTCTAAAGAACGTGGACTTCGGCTCAGAGTGTGTGAGACCAGTGTGCTGGCTTAAAACCCGTTTAAGGTGTGGGAAGAGGGAGGAATAAAGTAAGTAGAAAAGGAAAAATGTGTTGTGAGAACCTTCACAATTACTTTTTTATACATTTTCTAAGCCTGACATATATTTGGAATAACCTCTTCTAACCTGATAGAATTTAAGGTGAACAGTGTTGTTGGATTTGAACGAATATTCTGACTTTGCATTTTAGAGGGTTTTTTCTGGTATGTTGTTTAGAAACAGTTACAAGAACACAAATCTCTGACCATCTACCCTGTAATTTTCCCCTAGACTTTGATTGTTAAAATGACACGCAGTTTGCTACAGCTGCTCATCGACCTCCTGACTGAGTGGCAGATTCACCAAAACCGCCTTGTGACCAAAGATGGCAACTGCAACATCGAGTTTGCCAATTTGAGGTACAGCAAACGTTTGGCTTTCATGCAAGACATCTGGACTACATTAGTGGAGTTCTCCTGGAGTTTTGTCATGTTCTTCTTTGTGGCCTTCTTCCTTTTAAGTTGGTTTGTGTTTGGTCTCCTCTGGTACTGGATTGCTCATGACCATGGTGACCTGTGGTGGCAAAACCCACCATCTTTCCAAAATGCATGCGTAGTTAACGTCACTGGTCTTACTGCTGCCTTTCTCTACTCCTTGGAAACACAGACATTTATTGCCTATGGCTGGCGAGCCATCACTACATTATGCCCAGGTGCTGTTACTGTCTATGTCATCCAAGTTATATTTGGTACAATTGTTACTTGTTTTTGGGCTGGAGTGGTTACAGCAAAAATCTCGCTGCCTAAGCGAAGAGCCAAAGCCGTCATGTTTAGTCAAATGGCTGTCATCTGCTGTAGACAAGACACTCTCTGTCTGAAGATAAGAGTGGCCAACATGCGCAAATCCCTTATGATTGGTACCCAAATTTACGGCAAGCTGATTAAGACGACTATAACACCTGAAGGGGAAACCACCATTATGGACCAGGTCAGCGTTGATTTCCACGTTGAAACGGGGAAAGACAACCTGTTTTTCATCTCGCCGTTGACTTTGTACCATGTGATTGATAAGACAAGTCCCTTCTTTGAGATGACTGTGGAAAATCTGCAACAGCAGGACTTTGAGCTGGTGGTGTTTCTGGACAGTGTTGCAGAGTCCACTAGCTTCTCTTGCCAGGTCAGGACTTCCTACATCCCTCGGGAGATCATGTGGGGCTACCAGTTCCTCCCCATCATCTCCCGGAGCAAAGATGGAAAGTATCGAGTAGACTTCTCCAACTTCGCTAGGGTAGTACCCATTTCAACTGCGCACTGTGCCCACTGCTTCCACAATGAGAAAGGACAACATCGCTCCACAGATGCTGCGAACCATGACGGTTATGATGACTGAAATTGGTGGCTAATAGGTCAGGGTAGTGAAGTACATCAATACTGTCATGAATAAAACCAGCATGAATTTAATAGTACTACCAAAATCAAACATTTGCATTGTTTAATTTTCATTTGTAATGATGTGCAGAGCATACAGTATCTACATCTACAGCCCTGAATTCATGACAGGGTCTGAAAGTATGACTTAATCAAGACAAAATTCAAAGCAAAAACGAATCAAAATAATAAGAGAACCTTCCTTTTTGTCTTGGAAAAGTAATGAAGGTATATACTAAACTGCTACTAATGTATCATCTTTGGAAAATAAATATTGTTTGTTTTTCCCAAGATATTGATAGTGAGGAGGACACTATACCTACAGAGAGCAAACTTTTATGTGGTCAATGGTGTTATTGTGTTTCCTTCGGTTTATCACATATTACACTGTTATTATCTGAATGAAATCATATTAAAATGTAATGCTGGGTCGAGTAAATTGCCTCCAGTGGCGTTTCAGGCCATTCTGGTGCCCAGGACAAGCTTTGTTGAATGGATTTGTGGGTTGAGGCAGGTTGCCTAAATGTAAAAAAGGCCCCTGTGAGCCACTAATTGGTCAGCTCCTTATCCACCTTGAAACTAGACCACATTACATACAATTAATGAATTAACTGCTGTTACAAATGAATGTATTTCTATTTGAGTTTTGTTAAGTGATGATTTATCTGTACACAAACCAAGCCATAGTTCCAAGTGCCTCTAATGCTATAAAATAAAATATAAGTAATAAAGAGAACATTTGAGTTTGTTTTCTGTAAATGTATAAAGTATCAGGAGTTATGATAAATATCTGGCCTGAAGTAAAGAAGTAAAACATCTAATTGTCTTTTAAAAGTCACTTCTACTGATCCCCAACAGCACAGCTACTACTGCTCTTTTTATTTCCTATCAAAACACTGAAAGGTTCTGCTGTTTCACTGATTACTATCGGGTTTATTATTTGAACTGGTTTACAAATTAAAAGATCTTATCTTGATCTTGTCTCACATGAATGTATGTACGAATAAATGGAAATATGAATATATGGGGAACAACTGCAACTGCATGAACATATGCAAGAAGATACAAGATACCATCCATGCTATGTCTTCTACCACTTAAGGTTACTGTGGGAATCTTTCACTGACAAATGGGGATGGACCTTAATAGACTTCAAATTGTTATCTGGTCTTTGTATTTCACAGCTCGGAACATGCAGCAGTCTTTCTTTGAGGTTAAACTGTATTAAAACTACATGCATATTCTTTATGAAAATGATGTCCTGTAAAATTAAAATAGCTGGGTACTTGTTACCATTATTGGTTACATGTCTGCTATAACTAAAGGATGAGAAGTAAATAAACATGTAGCACTGGTCCATCAGAATGTAAAAGACAAAAAAGCAAAAGACATTAGAAAAATGTTCTTTAATGTTCAAGCTGAGAAACCAGACCAGTTTCAGAGGAATGTCTCTGTTGGTTAAGACACACAGTGACCTACGTATGAATAATTCAAGCAGAACTAAGAGCCTCTAACTGAAGTCCTGAACCAGTGAAGAACCAGGAGCAGATGATTCCAGATGATCAGGTGGTGATCAGTATACTGGTGGTGCTGAATGCTGAGAAGGCGGAGCTCCTTTATCTAGAGCTCCTTGTATCTTTAGACACTTCGTAGCCTGTTCACATTTGCTCACATTTCTTTAATTTAATCTCCTCAGTATGACAAAGATAAGACAGTTTGACAGGCATGAAATAGTATTAATGCACCAACAAGGTGATTCAAAGCAAATAAAATTGAAAGCAATGAAATGTGGCGAGATGCATGCATATGTAGCATCTGATGATATTTTGATGTTTAGGAGATCAGCCAGTTCCTGGTACTGTGCTTACAGCAGTATATATGTGGGCTGGTTTATTTGTTTTGTACTGAGCCCATGGATGATAGTGGCTCTGGCACAATATCGTCATAGACTCAAGTATCTGTTTTTTAAATATTTGCATTGTATTTACCTCAGTGACATGTTTTGGTTGTATACACAGCAATCGGCCATAACATGAACACCTGCTTAAAATTGTGTAGGTCCAGCTCATGCTGTCAAAACAAATCTGACCCATCAAGGCATGGGCTCCACAAGATCTCTGAAGGTGTATCTGGCACCAAGAGGTCAGCAGAAGATCCTGGACAGGGATCAGCATATGTACTCTGAATTGTCTGCAGCTACACAGCCAAATATGGAGTAAGCTGTGATGTACAGTGTGTCCTGACATATTTTGCTACTAACCAGTAATAAACTTTTAATGTCATAGTAGCTCTACTGTGTTATCAAACCAAACAGGTTAGGCTTCAAACCAAACAGGTTAGACTTCAAGCTCCATGGGCAGCTGGTTGCCTAGTGGTGAGGGTGTTCGCCCTGCGATCAGTGAGTCATGGGTTCAGTTCCCAAGGCTGCTAAACATCTCAGGGGTACCCGGGTGCTGTGTTCCTGCTGCCCGCTGCTTCACTTGGTGAATGGGTTAAATGCAAAGGAAGAATTTTGTGCTATTCACATATGACAGAATGGTCACTTTCTGCCATAAAAATGCAAATTTACCACTTGTGGGATTAAGAAAGGTTTATCTTATCTTACATTTTCATTTTTTTCATCCATCAAAAGGTACATATGAAGACTCCCAGATCCCAGATGTAAGATCTTGTTTTGCTTGGATAGCTAATAATTACAAAGAATGAAGCTTTGGCACGTCCTCGACCACTTCTTAGAATGAGTTGACATGTGTGCTGTTTATCCTATGCAAAATTCTGTAGCCTATCCAAAAAACCTGTTGTGTAAATCTACCTCCTTTTCCTGCCGTGAGAGAAAAAACAACTTTTTTGTGTGTACAAGTAAACATTATATGGACCAGGTCCAGCCTTTCTGGTAGGAGGGGATGTTAGAAAACCAAAGACTAAGCACACTGGCTTTCAGCAACACTTTCTAAACTGGGTGAGAATTAGAAAAAGGAGGACACATAGAATAATGATCGTGGACAGAACAGCCCGTGCCTAAGAACCCTGGGACAATTATACATACAGTCTACTGTGGACCTTTGATACCTGTTCCAAATTCCCTGGAGAGCTTGAAGCTAGAAGATCATTAAAGGAAGGTAAGTTCCAAAATGAATACTCTACCTTCTCCTTATAGTTTTCCACCCTATACACTGTACAGTCTTTCATACAGAAATGTGAGGAGAGCTCTCCATTCATTCTATCCGATCTTTCCACCGAACATCTCATCTGATCTATCTCCTTCAGTTTTGCAGGTAGTAGTTGTGAATGTCAAAGTGAACTTTTGTCAGTTTAACCACATACAAATAGACAAAGAGACGAATTGGTGAAGCTTGGGTTCCAAAGTGTACAGACATAAGACATAAAACAAATAAAATGCTAATAAGAAGTATAAAATAAGGCAAGGTTTAGGTTTAACCTGTATGTTTGTGAGAAATAAACCTATATGAAGCAAAACTCAATGAAAGGAATAATTCACTTTCATTAGAATACTTTATTGAGATTACGTAACACCTTCATGTGCCCTTTTTCGCCATTTAGTCTGAAATGCTTTCAGTAGTTGAACTTTTAGTGCAATTTTTGTGCCTTGTCACCTTAAAACCACCTGTCGTTTCCTCCCTGATTAATAAATGAATTGATTCTAAATAGTAAACTTTTTAGAAGTATGTTTTTAAACCTGCTTTATGTTCTATGATCTCAAAACATTCCATTCTGTAATACAATTCTAGGATGATAGAGCATATTTACTTTATAATGCTGTAACTGTATTCTGTCCCCAGAGTACAACCATATATCTTCACAATGACTCGCACCTTACCACAACTGCTTAGAGACTACCTGGATGAGCGCCAGATACACAGGAGCCGCCTGGTAACCAAAGACGGCCACTGCAACGTTGAATACGGTAATGTGAGGTACAGCAGTCGCTTTGCCTACCTGCTTGACCTATGGACCACCATTTTGGAGTTCCGCTGGAGTGTTGTTTACTTCTTATTCACAGCCGCCTTCCTCCTCAGCTTTTTCATTTTTGCCCTTCTTTGGTTTTGGATCGCTCATGATAATGGAGACTTGTGGTGGCAAAACCCATCACCTGATCATGAGGTTTGTGTAATGAATGTCTACGACTTGACCACTGCTTTTCTCTACTCTTTCACAACGCAGATGACCATTGGTTACAGCATCCGAGTCATCACCACAACCTGTCCTGGGGCCATCATCCTCCTTGTTATCCAGACTCTTTTTGGTACAATTATTAAAGGTTTTTGGTGCGGAGTAGTTATTGCCAAAATGGCAACCCCTAAGAAAAGGGCCAAGACCATCAACTTCAGCAGGACCGCTGTCATCTGCCCTAAAAACGATGCCCTGTGTTTGCAGATACGAGTGGCAAACCTGCGTAAAACTCTGATGGTCGGGAGCCAAATATACGGCAAGTTGTTTAGGACGACTGTCACACCTGAAGGAGACACCATCATCATGGACCAGATCAGTGTAGATTTCTTGGTGGACTCTGGAAAGGACAACTTGTTTTTTGTCTGCCCTTTGACACTCTATCATGTGATAGATAATACAAGTCCATTCTTTGGGATGGCTGTGGATACATTGCAGCAGCAGGAATTTGAATTGGTGGTGTTTCTGGATGGCACAGATGAATCCACCAACTTCTCCTGCCAGGTCAGGACTTCATATATTCCTCGGGAGATCATGTGGGGCTACGATTTTTTCCCCATCATCTCCCGCAGCAAAGAAGGAGCCTGCTGTGTGGACTTCTCTGAGTTCAACCGAGCGATACCTGTAGAGACCCCACACTGTGCCCAATGCTTGCACAATGAGAAAGCCCATCATTACGACTCCAGAGATGGTGCCGACAACCCAGCGTTTGAATCCAGTGAAATCCCTAATCAAGGTGAATTCAGTCAGGGATACCAAACATCTGTCAATTTCAGAACAGTTCACAAAACATCCTAAATGATGGATCATCTGCTTATGTGTTAAATTGCTTTTCTGTCTTTAAAAAAAATTGTAAATATGTTTTGTCCTTCTTCTTAATTTCTCTTCAAAACTGTTAACCACTTTTTCTTGGCTTTTTAAGAATGAATACCGTAGGATAAATGAAATCACTGCAATACAAAGACTGTTAGGAGTTCCACAGTTAAATGAAATGATTTGATTAAAGAGAACAAATGATTTTCATGAATTATCACTGTTATGCAAATAAAAATTACTTTGAAACTTTGCTTTTTCTTACTTTTCTACTTTGCTTTTTAATTGTAAGGTCATAAGGGCTTCTGAAGCACAAACCCTCATATCCCAAATCATGACAACCACTGTATTTACACAACTAGCAGCACAATATGCCAGAACAATGTGAGTATACACTCACCTAAAGGATTATTAGGAACACCATACTAATACGGTGTTTGACCCCCTTTCGCCTTCAGAACTGCCT
>JBBPDC010000020.1:0-23491 GCA_037974485.1 Hemigrammopetersius urotaenia
GATTTCTCACGCAGAATCTAGGCTGCCCACCACCATCAACGTTGGGTGCTTCTCTGTTATCCTGTTGCCTCGCAACAGCCCCCCCCCCCAGCCTTCGGCAAACTGAAACCACAATATATGTATATGTATATATGTGTGTGTATGTATGTATGTATATGTGTGTAGGTAGATGTGTTCCTGTGTGTTTATGCACTTAGTTGAATCTGTCTCCCTTTGTCTCAATGTATGTGAAATAACAGCCATTCCTGAACTAACACACACTGAGACATTTAAGCTGGAAGAATTGAAAAAAGAGAAAAGATACGGGGGGACGAGGGAGTTTCATCACAACACCTTTAGCTGTGTGGTTGGTCAAGTATATACAGTTTGGAAACATTTGAAGTCGTGTATGGGTGTGTGTGTATGGGTGTGTGGTGAATGTGGTGAAGGGTAAGTTTTAGATTGGGGGCCAGCAGTTTTAGATTAAGGTTCAGATGAATGCACTTTTGATATAGAATGGTGGAATCCAAGGTTCTCTGTATTTTAGCCACACAACTTACTCCTTTGTGAAACTGGGCCTTTCAGTGTGTGTCGTATTTCAGTGAAGTGTGCTAAACAAGTTGTTCTTGTTTGTTATCTTGCTTGTGGATAAACAGCAGCATCACTTTCTGGTCTTGCTACCATCATCCTGTGCAGGTCAGAAAAGCATGACGATTCTCCACTTACCTTTCAACACCCCTTATCTGAGCAGGAGCTTTCAAGTCAGCGAGTTTTTCCACTGGACTTCTGTGTTTTACTAGTTAGGTTAGAAAGTGGGTTAGAAATTTTGCAACCGATTCAACCTCAGCCAGGATGTTTGGTGTCTGAAGTTTCCTTCGGTTGTACTGGAGCTACAAGACTACTGTAGTGAATGAGAACTGGATGTACTTCAACTGTATGCACTGTGGAAAAACTGCATTCCTAAATAATCACACAATAATCTCAAACGGTGTCACCCCATTCATACCTGGTTTCTTCATGTATCTTAAGTATCAGGATGAGGCCAAGTCACATCAAAATGCATGTGTAAACACAACAAAGACCACCCCTTGTGACATCTAACCCTACAGTTTATCACCTGATGTGAATTTTATTGTAGCCCAGTGTACATTAGACAGTTATGTCCAATAAAGACAGTTTTGTTAAACGTAATTTTGTTTTTACTCTTAAAAATACACTAACAAATAAGGTTAATGATGGTGACGACACAGGAGGTTCATTTTTCTGAACAGCCTCTTCTAATGCTTCAAAATAGTACGTTTCTTTTGAATAGAACAGAAAAAAGAGCAGCAGCACAGCCTATTGGTTGTCGTATATATGAGCTGGTTTACAAATTACTTGCCACATAGTGATCAGATTGCACTCTAGCTGATGAGTTTGTGGATGCATTTGACTACCATGTATGACCAGGTAGCTCCAGTGCAATATATCAGATGCCAAGCTAACATGAGTGTTTCTTTGCTGAACAACTACATTTGCAGTAAGAGAAAGTTTCAGAAAGTTGATTGTAACAGCTATAATGAGGGTGCTTTAGTACTGTAAAGGCAGGTTGGAACCATCATTTATAACTTGGGTGTGAACGGGTGAGGCTAAAGTGATAAAGGTGGAATAGTATGACCAGTTATTTTGACTTTCCATGACCTCATAAAAATAATTAATTTTGTATGGTTTTTTTTTTCCTGTCCATACATTTATGGATTGTATGCACAGGGAAGTGAACTTACTACTCACGCTGTAGGGGCAAACAGTGCAGCACTTTCCAATGATTTGCTTTACACAGTTTTCTTTATTGCCTTTAAACTATAAATGCAGTTAGATGCAAAATGTGTTGTGTAGTGGGTTGCACAGTAAAATAAAATAATCCTGATTTAAGCATTTGTGAAGCAAAATGGTTCTGTTACTGGCCTTAAGCTGTTATTAGCCTTAACCTGTCCGTTATTAGCCTTAAGCTGTTATTTGCTTAAGGCTAATAACAGACAGGTGGGCCATGGGGGCCTTTATGGAGTCACGTCTGTATGTACAGCTGAGGTCTTCAGTCAGGAAGGTCAGTAAGGTAATTGATTCTCCAGCTGAGAATTAATCTGTTTGATTCCAGTTCCTCTAGTTAGTTAGCTAGCACTTTAGCTATGCCAGCTTGCTCTAGGTTGTCAAGCCTACTAACATAGTTCTCATTCTGTGTTTTGTGTGTGGTGGAACTAAGGCTAAATGACTCATCTTCACCTTTTAGTCACTTTAGTAAAGGCTTCTGGAGAGTCTGTACTGAATAATATTCTAATTAGAGTTTAATGTTGGCATTTAGCTTTCATCTACGGAATGTTTTTCTTCATAAGGGGACCCTCCGTTGATGGGCTGCATCCTGTCTCTATGATATGGGCCCTGATGTTCAAGTTAAACCATGTCTTAGTTATGTAAAACACACACCTCATGTATATACTTGTGGTTGGGCCTACCTGACTACCTCACTGCTACAAGATTGTGTAAGCCCTGTCTCTGTAATCTTTTGTTGTTGGTAAAGTCATGTGCACACCCATCCCAACAAAATGGCAAATACTGTACCTGATGGGCTTCAAAAAAATGTGGTGATAGTCAATTATTCATGTGAATTAACTAGGGCTGCACGATATTAGGAAAACATGCGATATGCGATAATGTTGCAGAGTGTTGTGATGGTGATATCAATGCGATAAGTGAGTAAAAACTTGGCCTTTATAGTGTTAATGTTTTTCTGCTTTGGATTCGCTGGTAACAGACTCCAGACGCTGACTAGTCTATGCAGGAAAAAATTATTCCAACATGTTTTTTCTTTAAAGAATTTACTTAAACAGAGAATTTAATGCCTCCCATAAAACATTTGAATTATTGAACATTGTTGAAAAATTTTTATTTTAAATCTTAAATAAATGTAAACATAATTTAAATTATAGTAAGTTCTTAGCCAGAAAAAAAATAGCAAAAGGAACAATCTATAACAGCAGCACAGAAGATGAAGAAACTGCCCAGTGATTTTTTGCCCTATTCTCTGTGGCACTGGGTGAAGATCTTTGGAAAAACACCATTTATTGCTGTTAAGTCAATAAATGCGATATGTATATTTTTTCGCGATATGTATATTGCGCATGTTGATATCGCGATGACAGTAAATTTACAATATATTGTGCAGCCCTAGAATTAAATTAACTGAAAGTGAATATAGAATATTTTTTGTATATATGTCCGTTTTGCCTTACTACCCATAGTTTTAGCTATTTTAAGAGATCAATTATTATGTAGATTAATGTTATAGCTCTTTAGCCTGCAGCATCATTTTATCTTGGATCTGAATTTCATCAGACTATCAATTTATTATTTGGATATTGACAGGTTTATGGAGATTTTATGAATTGAATAACGTCAGGCTCATTAGTGCAGTTTATTCAGTTATCTTTGCTTAATGGGTAGGCGATATGGAGTTACAGGAATGTAAATCGTCTGCATTTTTCACACACTGCATTGTGGTGGATGGGCTGTTTGAGGTTAACAGGAACAGCATGCAAGTATTTCTTTTCTTATGACTTTGTGTGTGTGTGTGTGTGTGTGTGTGTGTGTGTGTGTGTGTGTGTGTGTGTGTGTGTGTGTGTGTGTGTGTGTTCAGAGAGATAGGGGAAGGTCTGTAAGCTCTTGCCAGGCCTCATATGAATGACGTCATGGAAATCTCTCATTCTGTCTCCCCCCCTTCTCTCTCTTTCTCTCCCTCTCTGTCTCTCTCTCTTTGTTGATGAGAACACCACGGGTGACTGGTAGAACTCTAAACTATGATCTGGCTGCAAGTGCATGCTTGGACAGACACACATTTTCACACACACACACACATTTTCACACACACACACACACATTTTCACACACACGCACACACACATTTTCACACACACGCACACACACATTTTCACACACACACACACACACACACACACACACGCACACTTTCTCTGTAGCACAGACCAGACTCTGTACAGCTTGAACACACAAATGTACAGGAAGAAACATAATTAGAAATTAGGTTAACTGAGTCTCATACGTATGGTCAACATTTTTCCTGGCAGTGCAGTGAGACTGTTTTTGATTCAATATAACTATATCAGAGACAGACAGCGAGGGACAGACACAGTGAGATACAGACAGAGAGAGGTTGTTAAGCTTCTAGTAGGTTATCCTGCTTGTTTGTTTTGTAGTAGGTCTGCCTCAACTCAAGCTTCAGTGACGGTTTGGCTGAAAACATTTAAACTGTTTTCTCCATATCTGTATTAAAGCCTAAATGATGCGTATTGAAGCAAAGTCTGTATTTTTGCCTGTTTTGCCAGGAATCGCATAAGCATGTCTATTTGAGGTTCCATTAAGAACTTGATGTGGTTTGAGGCGTGTGCTCGTTTAGGTCTGCAGGTTTCACAAGGCCAAAGTGGAGCTGAAAGCTTCTGTTATTAGTTAGCTTTACTAGCCTCATAGCTCTTTTAATTTCAGACACTAAACATGTCTTGACTGAATATGCGCATTTGGAGCAAGTTATGTTAACTAGATTTGGACCAAAATTTTAAGACTTTGGACTGTTGTGGAAATTTCACCTAAAAACAGTGTCCACTATTATGTGGTCCAGTGTTCACAACTGCAGGCCAGTGTGTGTCTGGATCTCCTGGCTAGAAGTAGATTTAAATTGTTTCTGTCACATATTTGATGCACAGACAGATAAATCCTGCTCACACAAATGGATTTCGTACAGTTGTATGCGAAAGCTTGGGCTCCTTTTGGCAAATTATGTTTCTTTTTCAGAATACTCTGCATGGAACAAACATAAATATAACTTTTTTCCATGTGTGTGTTCGTTTTTGTTTTTGTTTGTTTGTTTGTTTTTACCAAATTTGGCTCATTGGTTACAGTCACCAATGTTATATATGAAAAGTGTTTGAAGGCAGCAAAAACACAAGTGAACATTAGAATAAATGCAAAAATCAAGAAAGCAATAAAAATTACAAATTCTAAAACATAGTTGATATTTTGTGAGCTTGCTAGAACAACACAGGGTCGGTACCAGATTTCTGGCCTCTGCATCCAGTCATTGTGTGGATTTATAAAATTCCATAAGAAACAAACCTAATTGAATCTAATGAAGTTAAAAGATCCAACCCAGGTATTTTATGGTAGCTACAAATAGTCCTGAGAAGTCTGGGAATGGTTTAGTGAGCACTTTTGTAAAACAAGTATTTGCTGTCTTGGTGTTATTTGTATTTATTGTAATCTTATTTTAACACTAACTGAACCCCACTTTACAGTAGTAAACAGCGTCTTTACCGACAGTTTCCAGAGTTTTATTGATATTTTGTAGAATTCCCACTGTCCTACAACCTTTATTGTGTCACCGCCTGCCAAATACCCCCACAGCATCTCCAAACCACCCACGCTGAACAGTTGGCTGTTATTTAAATGTCTATCCTTTTGTCTTCAAATACGGTAAGTCACCTGAGAAAATGTAAAAGCTGTTTGATGCAGTGCAGTGTTGTTAAGTTAGTGTTAAAATGATATTACAATAAATACAAATACAAATAACATTAATACTGCAAATACTGGTTTTATGAATGACAAAGTGCTCACTTAACCGTGTGTGTGTGCGGTTAACGCCGTTAACGCCGTTATTCGCGGGGGTTACGTTACACGAGCACCCGTGTATAATGAAAAACCGCATTGCTGTGTTTTGGTCAAAAAAATGCCTTAAAATGCCTATTTTAATAGTGTAAACCCTAAATATGCCCCCAGATGTGCTCCCAGATGTGAACACTTTAATTTCATTTTAAACAGTTTCATACATTACCCTTAACGAAAATGTAAAGATAAACCCAAGGTTTAAATACGGAAAAGTCACGAACGAGAGAGACAGAGACCGAGAGCGAGACGATCCATGCGAGAGAGTGAGAGAGAGCGAGACGATCCATGAGAGAGAGAAAGAGAGAGAGAGAGAGAGAAAGAGAGAGAAAGAGAGAAAGAGAGAGAGTGTAAGAGAGAGCCCTTTGGCCATGCAAGGGGAGCCAGAAGAACTAAAATGAGTTTAAAAAAAAACAACGGAGAATATTTGCAGGTTCCGCATTGTTTTGAATATTTCCACATAAAACGATCAGTTTCGTTCTCACAAAAAACCCGCGTGTGACTGGATCCGCGAGTCCCAATCCGCATAAAACTGGGGGTTTACTGTACTGGTATGAGCAAACATCAGAAAAAATGTGATTCCATGGCAGAGCAGTTGCACACAAGACTAAGATCACTCTACACTGAACTGCTAACAGAAGTAATGAGTGCTTGAGTATTTGGGAGCCTGAAAAATAAATCTGGATTCTCCGATAACTGGCCAGAATGTGCCAATGGTTAAGTTTGGTGGAGGACGGATTATGGTCTAGGCCTGGTCTGTGTTTCAGGGTTTGGGCTAGGCCCCACACTACCAGTGAAAGATAATAGTAATGTTACAGCATATAAGATTATTTTAGATAACTGCATACTTCCAACTTTGTGGTAACAGTTTTGGGAATGGCCTTTTGTTGTTTCAGTAGAACTGTGCACAAAGATTGATCCACAAGTACATGGTTTGGCGAGTTTGGTTTGGAGGAATTTCAGTGACCTACAGAGAAAAAACGAACATCGACTGCAAGTGAGCCCTTCATGTCCTCACAAATAATCTTTTAACTGAATAGGTACATATTTCCACAGATACACTCCAAAATCTAGTGGATGGCCTTCACAGAAGTGTTGACAACGACTCCATATTGACGTTTTGGCATGAAATATAGGTGTGACAGACATGTGTCCGCATACTGTAAGACTCATCCTTTCATGCATGCGCGTCAAAGTGTGACAATAATGACAACCAGCCAATCACATGAAACACACAGGAGTCTAGTGGTTTGTCAGAAGGAGAATTCTAACTCTGGACAGTAAAGCACTGATGCCAATAATATCAAGAACAAAGGTCACCTCCATCAGACCCTATTAAGTCCTTGGGCTGTTTATTGATGCCAACCTGCCCTGTGGTGTCAGCATATGTTGCACTGGTGATGTACTGCTGTATAGAATGCTCCACTGTCATGAGTCAGAAAACCCAGGTTTAGATCAAATGAATCTTTAATGTAGCATGCTAAGCAACAAATCCCACCTGGGAGTCTAGGCTATAGCTGATCCACTACATCTGGTGTGAGGGGAAAAACATGTGGTCCCATAACCTATACGGACAAAAGTATTGGGACGCCTAACCATTACACCAGCTTTCATAACATTGAATTCAAATACATGGACTTTTTTTTTTATTTGCCCCCCTGTTTGCAGCTATAACAGCTTTCATACTTCTTGGAAGTGTCTGTAAGAAGTTGTACCCGTTCATTCCGAAGAGCATTTCTGAGTTCAGGCACTGATGTTGGACGAGAAGGTCTGGCTCACAATCTCCATTCCAGTTCATCCCAAAGGTGTTGGATGGGGTTGAGGTCAAAATCATCCAATCATGTCTTTATGGAGCTTGCTCTGTGTACTGGCGCACAGTCACGCTGGAACAGAAAAGGTTCTTCCTCAAACACTGTGTCCACATTTCACTGGAAGTAAGGGACCCTCTGAATTCAATAACTAAGAGGTCTGTCCCAAAACTTTTGTCCATTTAGTGTACATGTACAGTAGGATCCTTCACATGGCTGGTTCAGTGGAGACCAAAACACTCGCAGCACGCTGAGAGCCGTGGGCAGAACCATAAAAGTGAGCCTGGCTGTTTGTTTTCGTTTCCTGCCACTTCCGGCCAAATGGATATCTGTGTCCTGGGCCCACAGTCACTGCAATAGGGCATTTATTTTCTCAGTAATTTAAACAGGGCAGCAAGAGAGTCAGCATTTTGTTCTCATGCTTCAGGAACCACTATGGAACTCAGAGTGAACTCCAGGGAAATTCCTGCAATGTTTTTTTTCTCTCCCTCTGTTTCTCTCACACATTCACTTCCACCCCGACATAGTCCACGAATACAAGTCCCTGCACGAAATGTACTTGTTTGTGTGTTTAGGGGTCGATCAATAGGATTCACTTCTTTAATTTCAGTGTCTGAATGCCTATTAGTTCCACAATGACAATGCCATTTCTCTCATTCTCTCTTTGGCTCCGTCTTTTTTCATCTTTTCTGCTTACTTTTCTTTCTTAGTCTTCTTCTGTTTACTGATCTTCGTCATTTAAGCTGCTATTGGCAATGGACTTATTTGAGTTTTGAGTTCGTGGAACATGCATAGGACAGGGCAGCTACCCACAGAATGTGCACTAACAGTGAGTGACACTCTGTCAGACACTCCCACTGAATCTGATTGATTGATTTAATTCAGACGCTGTGGATTCTTGCAAACGGAATTTGGATAATACACTATATGGACAAAAGTATTGGGACATGCCTGCTTGTCGGGGTTTGGGCTAGACCCCTTACTCCCAGAGAAGGGTGGTCTTAATGCTTTAGTATACTAAGACATTTTGGACAATGCCATACTTCTTGGGGAAGAACCTTTTCTATTCCGATATGACTGTGTCCCTGTGCACAAAGTGAGCTCCATAAAGACATGATTGGATGGGTTTGGGTGTGGAAGTACTAGACTAGTCCACACAGAGCCCTGACCTCAACCTCATCCAAAACCTTTGGGAAGAAATGGAACGGAGATTGTGAGCCAGACCTTCTTGTCTAACTTCGGTGCCTGTACTCTACAGTACGGAATGAATGGGCACAAATTCTCTCAAAATCTCCAAAATCTTGTGGTAAGCCTTTAAAGAAGAGGAAAAGCTGTTATAGCTGAATAGGGGGGGACCAATGCATAGTGTATAAAAACACAGGACGTTTAATGTTTGTTTATAATATACAGATAGCATACATGGGGTAAAAGATAACATAGGCTTATACTATTTATGTGCAAAACCACAGTGAATGTGTAGCTCCATCATTACTGCAACAATGTTTATTTTTGAAGAGTCCTGTGTGACAACTGAGAACTGTCAGTAAAGTCAGTAAATCACTATTTCACTACAATTATGGTTTAAATATCAAAAACTAACATATAAAAATAAAAGTAGGCCAATGTCACCTGATGATATCTGTTCTTAGAATATTTTGCCAACTAAACTGACACCCAGCTGCAATCTAAGATATCTTTAATGGGTTCTTTCCCCACAGTACAGGCTCCTGAAAGGCCCCCTCTGTCTGAGTTAAAACACCACTCTGATGCTGCACCGCAGTGTGGACTCAGCTGAGCTCCAGATCTATTAATAACACTAAAAGAGGCTTGAGGTCCGGCGACTGTCCAATCGCATCACGGCACAGTTTTCCACCATAACCCCAAGGACTGGGACCCTGACCCTGTTGAAAGTGGAAAAGCAATATTTTTGGGTTATATTTATACTTTTTTTTTTATTGTGCTTCCAAATCCTTTCTAAAACTGACAGTATCCAAAAGCAGCGATGGCTCATTAGAACACATCCACCACTAAAACCATATGTCACACATACTGACACCACCTGCATCTACAGCATGCAGTGGAGCTCTGATATAAGCACTCAACAAAATCCCCAAATGCTTCTGACAGCTACCTGACAGGCCTTCAAGCGAAAATCCAGCCACATCACTACCAGTAGGCAAAGCTCTGCCACCACCTCCTCAGCACTGAGACACCCGACCTCTTTAAAGGAGCTCGTCCCAGTGATAACATGCTACAGGAGAAAAGATCTTTTCTCTGAGGCACCTGAACCACGCAGGGTGTCAACCCATCACTCCAGCATGGCCTAAGAAGCCCACCAAGCAGGAATTCAACAGCACCTACACACAGGAACCATTGAGGCTATTAAAGGGAACAGTCTGGTGAAAAATTAAATTTATACAATTTCCCCCTTTACTGAAGATTCAAGATTTTTATTTGCCATTTGTGCATGAGACCAGCATTCCATGCACATTGGAATTCTTGTGCAAAGCTCGCCAAGTCAGGTTACATTTTTTGATAGGTAGAAAAGACAGGAAAAATAATACAGAGAATAGAGCAGTCTACTAGTAGTATATAAAATATAAAGATATATAAAGATAGAAGTCTCACTGTACAAGAGGGTTATCTACAATGGATTTTTTTAAACACAAGTACTTGCACATTTGAACTGAAATTAATAATTGAAATGAAATTTGAGATATGAGATGTTAACATATAAATGTTAACATGTAATATAAAGCATGCCTACATTATCCCACACACCCCCCAAACTGTGTCAATTTGTTAAATCCACTCAAACAGAATGGCTTATGTGGCTTCTGATACTGTATGACTTAATGTTGATAAAAATCATAGCATAAAAGTGGACAAAAAGCGTGCTATAGTCTGTACTTTTGCCCCATCTTCTACATTCACTGTAGGGGTGTTGAAATGAATCACATAATCGATGCATCATGATGCAGACGTAGATGATTCTGCATCGACGCAGTGGCAGAACGTAGTCGATTATATCATAATGACAGTGCTTGATTTTCTGGCGGTGGGTTTAAAAATCTAGTTAAAAACTGGTCCTAGTAGTGACTGTGCCTGCCTGATCTGAGTACATCGCTTCTTCGCTTCGCCGTAACTCTCTACTCACTGACATTACTTTACAAAAATAAATAAAGCAGGTCACGCAAAAAAGGTTCCCTCCACAAACAAAGCTGTGGTCACTGCCAAAAGGTCAACTCTCAAACAAATTATTGTTTACATTTTCTGTTTTCATTGAATAAAAACGGGAGCTTACATCTTACTGCTTGTATTAAAAACCTAAGGTAAAGCGGGGTTGGAGTGCTTCAGTGACCCTAAGAGCTACACCAGCAGAAGCTTAGCCTTCAGGTGGCACACCCAGGCTGGACAGGTCTTATGGTAGAGGCCTGACAAAGTACAATCTAATTACATAACAAGAACAGTTATCCAGAGCACATCCCACCCACCACCACCCCTTTCCACCCCTGATCCACCACCCCACCCCTTTCTCGCCTCCGTCGCAAACATGTGCCCCCTTCACATTTCTGTCTGTCCCCTCATATATGCCTCTCTAGAACCGGCCCCTGATGTGAAGTAATGTAGAAAATTGATGGGATGCATCGAGATATTGAATCGTGAGACCAGTGAGGGTTCGCACCTCTAATTCACAGTGCTCATAATAAGCAAGTCAGTTTGAGATTACTTTACTACTTAGTTTGAGGCAAGTGTTTAATGACAGAATATAAGACATATATTGAAGAATGATGTCAACCTGGCATGGAGTCACTTCCATTCGATTTTCGCTACAGTCATAACGAATAATAATTATAACAAATTATTCACGGTCCCATCATTTTTGCACAATTTTTAACTGAAGAAAGTCTAGGAAACCCTTTGGATTTGAGATAATTTACCACTAGGCCAGTTTTCCATCAAATTTTTTCCCTTTTGTTACCAAGGATGCCAATAATTAGAGCTGGCTGTACATTAGCCTAAATAAAGAAGCAAATATTAATCACCAAACAGATCTAAGCAAGAGGGAAACTGTGATTTTTCATCCAAATACCCCTTTTAACAGCCAGTAAAAGGAGAGCCCAAGAGTCTGTGAAGGTTTAGACCAAAATAATTCCTGAAAACAGTTTGGAGATAGTGGGAACATGAAAGCAGTATTTTGCATCCTCACAACAGAATAGAACAGAAAGCGAGACAGAGCAAGCGAGAGAGAGAGACAGAGAGAGAGAGAGAGAGAGGACATTAAAATGCAGGCGAGAGGACGGGGTCTGACTCACCAGGATTCTGTTCTCCACCTTGTCCCCTTTGATCTCCAGTTTAACTCTCTTCTTAACCGCCAGCTTGATCTTCCTCCCCACAGCATCCCTCACACTCTCTGCAGCGAGAACAGACAATGAAGAGGCTTACGATGTGTCCGGACGGGATAAGCAGCCACAGTCTAACAGTCATGCAGAGTTCTGAGGTGTAGATCTTCCCGTTGAGACATCACTGCACAGGCCTGACAGATCACTCTGCACTGGGAAAGGCTGCCGTACTGATGGAACTGTGTGTGCAGTCATGTCTCAGAAAACAGCGGATCCACTAAACCCACATCGTTGTTCGGAAATGAAACAGATTAATGTTCTCATTTTACCAAGAGACAAGTTTACTCTACAGCTGTCTTTACACTCTTCAGTGGTACAAACTGGAAAAACCCTGGAAAGGGACTTTTGGTAATTTGATGTTTATTCTTAAGTTCTTATATATTTTTTTATTTTCTGCCCTATTTTTTTGTCTCCAATCCCACCAACTTGGGCCCTGATCACATGATACCACCAAGGTGGGCATGTGCTTAAGCTGCATCCTGCCACCACATTATCACTGGATTGCTTAATGAACTTGAACACTAAGCGCTAATTCTGTTATGTCAGTTAAAGGATGCCCATGATGGCCAGCATCACACCGAGTGAGTGATGGGGGAGAGGGAAGGTCATCCTACTAACCCTGAGAGAGGGAGGCCAATTGTGCTCCCTTGGAATCACAACCACAGCCAGCCACAGCAGCACCAGCACCACACTCTCAATGAAAGGCCTTCTTATAGAGTTCTTATAGAAAAATCAAACATCTTTCCCCACAAGTTAGAACTTTCAAAGCCACAGATAAACCACTCTAGCAATAGAGTTCCTTAACAGAAGGTCCTACACGGGGTTCTCAAGGTTCACTTGGTTCTTATTCAAATAAACTCATTCATTTCAGGTTCAGCCTCAAAATAACTCAATAAACCTAAAAGTTCTCCCTTGACATTCATGATTTAACTACATACTGCTTCAAAAACACCCAATTTAACTTAAGGAGATAGGCCTCAAGAAGATTTCCCTCAAAATATTTCATGCAACCAAAACATTTAGTCTCAGAAAACCCAATTTAAATGATTAACTTGTTTAACTCAAGAAGTTCTTCCTGGCCATTCTTGACTTAACCTAGATGAGGTTAGAAAGTGCTGTCTCAAAAACAGAAGCCCAAGAAATCTAGAATGAAGGAGGGAAAACAGATTCTTCCATTTCACAGCATGAAAAAAAACAATAACATTACATTCGCCTCAGCTTTCCTCCACCCCCTCCTCAACCTGACAGCATGAGGAACCTCCACCACAATCGGAGTTACTTCACTGTTCTGCCCAAATCGATTCTCCACGCCCTCGCTGAGCCGCTTCCACACATGAGAAAGGGCTTATGGGAGAAGTGGGTCATGTATGCTTGTCATGCTGCAGTTCCAATTTCGGAAGTCCTCCAGTGAAGAAAAGGCTTCCAGAAGTGGTGCCTTCTGTGTAACAATGATGTTTCTAGCATTTTTGTGCCGCACTGTGAGACGTCCAAGAAAACAACAGGCCAGAATGTCAGCCACAGGAGCAGAGAAGAGACTGAGATTGACAAAGACTGGAGATGGCACTGCTCTGATACTCAGTGTCGGTTCTGAGAAAATACAGACAGACACTGGAGGACAATTAAGAACAAATCTCATGAGAACCTGTTTCATGGTGAAACATAATACAACACAACGCTGGTCAGTGATAAGAATGGTAGCCACATGCAGAAATGCAGGCTGGTGTTTTAGTTTTAAATACTCAGTGGCATCACACAAAATGATTCGCTCTTTCTTTCAGCACCCAGTACAAAACTGCATGCTAAAACGTGGCAGTGGATGAAGGCAAACCCACACAACAGATACATCAAACCACAGATCACTTTGGTTTTGGACAGACTTTAGTCAAACAAGCTGATAGGCAACCAGACACGTGCTGCTGTAGCTGACTTGAATCTTGAACACACATCTAGGGGAAAATAAACGGTTTTTCTTATTATTAAGTCATTTCATGGTTTAAAAAATGTAATTAGGTTTACGCAGCCCTAGTCTTTTAGTCGTTATTCAACACAGGTCGGTCATTTTTGCTGCTATAACACACCCTCTGAACCTGGCAAGTAACAGTTTTTATAATATTTGTAATTATACTAATCTTATCCAAATCAAATACAGAGACCTTAACTACAGAGAAACTCTTTTAAAGTCCAGGTTGTTTATTTACTTTTATTAATACTACTACTATTATTATTATTATTATTATTATTATTATTATTATATTTCTAACCTTTGCAGATCAATAATCTTGAAACCTGGGGGTGATGCCCCCTCAGGGAGTGCACACTGTGCATCAATAGCACAGTGTGGGGGGTACAGATGACACCCTGCACACCCAGAGTGAGAACAGAGTGGGGTCAGTCTCTTGTCAGTGGGACTGAACTGACAAAAACGCCTGCCATTCTGTTGGCTATGTATTTTGTCCAAGGGTGGTGAAGTGGGAATGAAATCACTTAAGTGAAGTGTTTTGATTAAAAACAGTCCATTTAGAAGCTTGACAGTTTTTAAAGTGGGATATCAGCCAATACTCCACAATTCATCATCACTTAGTATTAGGAAAAGTGCTAAGAGCCATCTCTACTGATATGGACAGATTGTGCTGGTTAGGATCCAACATCACACACACACACACACACACACACACACACACATACACACACATACACACACATACACATACACACACATACACACACACAGGTGACGTCCCACACCACATTCCCTATACTGAGGGAGAACAATGCTCCTCTCTCCTCTCGGAGCTGTCGGACACCAGTCAAACAAAGCAGCCACTTTCTCTTCCTCGTTACGCTGTGGACTAATTACCCATTGTTTCACACTCCGCCAATAAGATCTGCTTTCTACGCCGCTGTCGGCCCATTTGTCTTTCGTTGCTCTGCTGTATCTACACTGACACAATGTAACAACAACAGTCTGCAGGGACAGCACTACAAGATAGTGCTGGATGTACGGATGGATGAATAGCTAGATGGATGAATGGATGGATGGATTCATGGAGGGATGCATGGGTGTATGGATGGATGCTGAGGTGCTCTGTATGAATGCCTCTCCGCTCAATTTTTAAGCCTTCCTGTCAGTGATTGATTGAAGTAACATAGGGCTGTACGATATTAGGAAAACAGGCGATACGCAATAATGTAGTTGAGTGTTGCGATGGCGATATCACATGCGATAAGTAAGTAAAAACTTAACCTTTATAGTGTTAATGTTTTTCTGCTTTGGATTTGCTGGTAACAGACTCCATAAAAAAATGTAATGCAATATTTCCATTCCAACATGTTTTTTTTATTTTTTTTTTATTTACTTAAACAGAGCATTTATTGCCTCCCATAAAACATTTAAACCATTTGAATATTTTTAAACATTTTAAATCTTAAATAAATGTAAACGTCATTTAAATTATAGTAAATACTTAGCCAGAAAACAATAGCAAAAGGAACAATCTATAACAGCACCACAGAAGAAAACTGACCAGTGATATGTATATTGCGCATGTTGATATCACGATGACTGTAAATTTGCGATATATTGTGCAGCCCTAAAGCAACGTGCAAACAACATAAACAGGCACGTACACTGTCCGAATCAGAACAAGAGAAGCACATGACCTTTCACTTGATAGCAGAATTTGCTGTGAGTTTCTGTCTTTTGTGCAGCTTCTCTGTTTGTTCACACAATAAGGTTTAAGTTTTCTTCAGTCCAAATAGTTACAGGACTCACAGCCAGACTCTGGTAGGCAAGTGTGGGCGTTACAACAACACTGATCGTTATCACAGTAAATAGTGGCACAAAACACCACAATACATTTTTAGGAGGAACATTTTATTAGATTTTTCTCTTTTTTTTTCCCTAAAGCGCACTAATAACTTTTTTGATTTTGTCAAAAACAGTCATTATTGAAATGTACAACACCATGTTTCCATTCTTTCTTCTAAAAGGTTCTATGGCAGAAATGAATGTTGTCCAACGTAATTCAGCTTTCAATGAAACTGGCCCTGTAATGAACATGTAATATTGTGATACATATTGTGTATTCTGAAAGTGTATAAGTACTGTGATATTGTTTTTGTCATCATGTCCATCCTTACTAGAGAGTTTGGCTTTAAACTGGTTGACTAAAGTTGACCATCTCAAGATTTTTCTGAAATAATGGGAGGGTAGAAGGGTGAAACGATGGACGAATGGATGTGTGCATGGATAGATGGATGGATGGATGGATAGCTGGAGAAAATTTTGAAGAACTGCTGCAGGATTCAGATGCAAAACATATTAAACAGAATAAGCTTACGGCTCTTATTAAAACATTTTAGTAGAAATCCCACAGTCAGGAAGACCTGAGCTGTTCAACTGTGTTACTATTCTGTTTTAAGGTTTGGTCCCACTTCTGACCCATCTTCAGTTCTCATCATGACTAATGCAGATCATTACAATGACTGTGTCTAGCTACCTCTGAAATCTGAAACCTTACTGTTCTCCGGCATTTATTTTACTTGCAGTATCACGAACACAACAAACCAACACTACCAAGAGAACCATGGTGCTGGACAATTCAGAGCCACCTGTCATCATCCTCTCCAGCAGTGCAAGTATGTGCAGTAAAATGACTACCGATTGTATCAATTCAGGAGAAAACTGAAGTGAAGATAATGATGAATGGAGTGAAGGACACAAAGAAAAAGGAGAATATGAAGGGAAAGAAGGTGGTAAATGTTAAAGAAGTAGGATGAGGATAAGAAGATGATCAAGAAGAAGAGATGTTAAAGAAGGAGAATGAGGAGAGGAAGAAGAAGAAGATAGTAAAATGGTAAAGAAGGAACAGGGTGAGGATGAGAAGTAGGAAGAGGATGAGAAGAAGAAGAAGAGATGGTAAAGAAGGAGAATGAGAAGAAGAAGAGATGGTAAAGAAGGAGAATGAGGAGAAGAAGAAGAAGAAGAAGATAGTAAAATGGTAAAGAAGGAACAGGGAGAGGATGAGAAGAAGAAGAGATGGTAAAGAAGGAGAATGAGAAGAAGAAGAGATGGTAAAGAAGGAGAATGAGAAAAAGAGACTGTAAAGAAGGAGCTGGAGTAGAATGAAAGTAAAGAAGAAAAAGAAGAGCACAACCAGATGATGATGGTGTGAAGATGAAAAACACATCCTTCAGAGCTCTTCAGGTTAACACAGATCTCAGCAGTTCTGGGCAAATCTCTGGATAATCAGGGTGGGCTGCACAGCAGTCACATTAGAAATTTAAGACAATAACAGAATTATATAGAACACCTATTCAACCAACGAGAAAGGACTCTCATTCATCACCACACCACCCTCAGTGTGGGTACCCCACTGTTCCCTCCCTGTCTGGCGACTGGCTATCCCACCTACTCCCACCAGGCACTGCACATCCCCACCACAATGAAACCTCCCCACACTGCTCTCATCACACTCAAATCCCAGTACTGCTCTCCACGCACTGTTCTCCTCACAGTCACGGTTGCACTGCACAAAACACGCATCTAAGTGTCAACTCGAGCTCAGGGGTTATGTGGTGTCGGGGGTGGTCGTGCACTTGGACCAGAACCATGGTTTCAGGTGCCGGTTCCACTAGTGCATGCAGCCCTTACCCAGCACTTCTTTGGGCACGTGAGACGCCTCCTCGCTCATTTTGCCAGTCCTGCTTTTGTTGTGTTTTGCTGTCTCCTCTTCTGATGCTGGACACTACTCGGCCACGCGGGTTGTGCGAGCTCGAGACCAGGTGCGGCTGTAGATACGGGACATGGCGCGCCTTCGTGCCGTCCTCTCCCGTAACGGTTCGATCTCTCCCGAGAGATCCCGGTTTATCCGGACAGGCTTCAGGCACGACGCCTCGCGGAGGACGAGCTGAGATCTTTTACTGCACCCACCGCGAGAGAGAGGGAGCCTGGCCCCGCCTCGACCTGACACACACAGACTGCTGGACGAGGCTGGAGACACTGAGCCACCTGCTGATCCAATTGAGAACTGCAGCCACACAAAGGCCTGTCAGCAGTGAAGTCTGCTTTCGGGTTCTACAGCTACAGCACCTCCACTGAGTTTTACATTTATAGCTTTAGAACATCCCCTAAGTTTTACACTTATAGCTATAGAACCTCTCCTGAAGAGCTTGCGGTAGAGCTGAAGATCAAGACTTCTTTTTGGTGGTAGATCAATAACATGGATGCACTGCACTACCTGACAATCTGTGTGACTCCAGTCAATAACATTATGTACTGGATTATGAGAAATGTGCTGTATGTACATGTGTTGAGTGTACATTTGAAACACGTGCTCAGTTAAAATAGTTTTACTGTCTTACTCCAGACCCAACTCATCCCATCAGCTCATTACAAGCCCTCTGTGAGGTAAAGCCAAAATGCTACACAGCCAGTGTCCCAGGATGAAGTGTTTGCTTTCTGTTTGATTTACATTGTGGTATGTCAACCTGGCAGGTTGGCGTTGAATCACATAATGTTAAGTAATTCTGTTTTGGAGGGCAGTAGGCCTCAGCCTTTTATAGATCAGAGCTTAGACTTACAGCAGAGTAGATTTACAGCTTAAACCATATGTCCTTTAAAACAAGCTTAGAACAGGGCTCCCTGCCTGGCTTGTGTGTTGTACCTCCTATTGTCAAACAATGGTTTGAAAGTTTGTGGATACTTTAGAATTGTCTACATTTCTGCATATATATGACCTGAAACATCACCAGATATTCTCAATAAAGAGAAATAAATAAGACAAAAATATATCACTTGGTAATTTTTTATTGAATATTACATATCTGTCAGTGGCAAAAGTATGTGAACATTTCATTTCAGAATCTGGCATGACCCCGTTAATAACTGCAACTAAACATTTCCGAAACCACTCATTTGAAAGCAATATTATGAACTCTGTCAACTAACTGCAATAATGTTTTACTGACAGGACATGTGCAAACGTTTGAACACTGCTGGTCAATTTACATTCACATTTATGGCATTTAGCTGACGCTTTCATCCAGAGCGACATACATCAGTGCTCAAGTAGTCCACATCTGTTCCTCAAACCTGTAAAACTAAACTTTAATCAACGTCCGCTATTCAACCAAGTTACTGCAGGCTAAGTACACCTAAACAACTCCTGTCAAAGAAAAATCAGAAGGTGAAAGTAAGGAAGACATGGATTTAAGAATACGTATTTTGTGTGTGTGTGGGGGGGGGGAGATAAATAAGCAGAACCAAGAGTCACCCAGTCAAAAAGGTGCTCCCTTTACAGGTGGGTCTTCAGGCGACAGCGAGGGACTCCGCAGATCTGATCGGAAGACAGAGTTCATTCCACCACTGGGGGGCCAAGACTGAGAGGAGTCTTGAACAATGTCTTCCTCTTCTTTTGGAGGCTCAAGAAAAGCAGTGCTTGAAGCCCTGAGAGGACGAGAAGTGATCAATGCTGATATGTATGGGGTTGCAAATGCGAGCGGCCACAGGAAGCCAGTGAAGGTTCCTTAGTAAGAGTGTGGTGTGTATGAACTTTGGAGACTAACCTGCATGCTGAATCAGCTGAAGCTGAAGTGTCTCGTTACCTTCAGTAAAAGTCCAGCCAGTAGAGAGTTGCAGTGGTCCAGAGATGACCAGAGACAAGACAAGGAACTGTGTAGATTTCATAGTGAGAAAGGATCAGATTCTTCTGATGTTGTAGAGAAGGTATCTGCATGTTCTGGGAATCTGGTCAACCTGCAGCAAGAAAGGCAGATCTTTATCTAGCATAACACCAAGATTTCTTACCTTGATGAGGTCGTGGCTTGGTGAAGGACTCCCTCTGTCTTGCTGGGATTCAGCTTGAGGTGGTCTGCCGGCATCCAGGTGGAAATTTCAGTCAGACAGTCTGGGTTGAGACCTGTTTGTCACTGGAAGGGAAAGAGAGAATAAATTGCATGTTATCGGCATAAAAGTGGCAGGACAAATCATGTGAGACTATTACATTGCCAAGAGAACCAGTACATAGAGAGGAGAGAAGTGGTCCAAGGACTGGGCCCTGTGGAACACCAGTGGATAATCTTTATGGCGCTTATCCACTGGTACCTCCAGTCATCAAGGTAGGAAGCAAACCATTGCCAGACTGATGCATGATTGAATTACCATGTGCCATAACATGCACTTATTTTTTTCACTTACACATTAAATTCAGCTAATAAGATTCAATGATTCAAGATTCAAAATGTTTATTGTCGTGTACAGCAGAAATGACATTTCTCTGTGTAATGAAATTCTTTCTTTGATGTCCGCACACAAATGCAGAGTTCTGTTTAATGCAATTTAGCTTTTAAATAAAATAAAAATAGAAAAAAATGTATACATGCATTCACTTAAGATACCAGACATGGCATTTGACCAGAGATGTACAAATATTTGCACTTTATGATTGTGAGCTCCATAATTATTGGCACCCTCGATTATTGGATTCATCTCATTGTCACAATGTCACGATATGAGAAAATGTGAGAAAAAAATCTCATTGTGAATTCAAGAAAACTCGTCCTAGCTAACGTGAAAGAATTGGTAGTTAGTGCTCTCCTCCGAGAAGGTTGAGCTGTCCAGTAATAATTCTTTAATGGCAGTTCAAAAAGTTGCTGCAGTGTGAATAAATACATTTATAAAAACATAAATGGGAATATTTTTTATATCCATTAGATCCATTTTCCATAAAAATCTCTATGGAGCCAATAACCGTGACATACTTTTCATTTTTCATATTTTGAACGAGAAATTGAAATTGAGTTAAGGATACATGAAAAGAAAATATTTTATGACCATTTAGGGTGGCAGTAATTACAGTGGAGCTGACTGTATAATACTGTGCTGTGGAGAATGAAATGTGTTTATTTTGGTAGGAAACTTGGTTTGGTCACTGATTTCTTACTACACTATAAGTATGTATTAAACACCACAAGCCACACACACACACACACACACACAAATCACAGTATAAATGCCTTACATGTAATATTCTCAGATGTTGTTTGTACAGCACTCTATTCATTCCATCTAAAAAGGATACACTCAGAGTTGACATTGTTTGATAACATTATTATAACTGGATTAAGAAAGATTCATAATAAAAATCAAAATCATAATTTTAGCACTATCAGATAATTTTCACATCAGCATTGCTTAAGTTAATACGTCTGCATCAATAATGTTAATATTCTCTTGTTTTGATTGGAATGTTTTGTTAGCTGGTCTCAGTCTTCAGATAGTCACAACAGCCCTTTGCAGATTGGACACCCCTGTTTAAAGGACATTATATCGTGTGCTCATTCAGTACAGAGGTATATAAGAAATACCGCCCAGCCTTAAGTGCCAGCGGGGCGATTTACATGTAGGCTGATAAAATGATCTCCTCCATTAATATTTGTCTGTTTTATTCTTTTTATTCTAATATATTTAGTGTATGTCACTAAAGTAAGCAAGTAAGCAATTCTTTAAGAAATGTATTGATATATGTATATATGTGTGAACACTAGAGGGCAGAAAATACTCACAGTTTAAGAGGTTGGCTGGGAGGCTGGAGCTTTCATTTTTACATTTACATTTCTTCAGAGAATTAATTGCATAATACATCAATTATCTGAGCTGCTTATTTTTAACCAGGGCCATAAGGAGCCCATTCCAGCAGTCATAGGGGGAGAAAGACAGGCATTACTTGGGAGGTGTATCATTCTAGTAGACCCATCTCACCTTTCTGTTGATGGTGGTACATCTGATCCTTAACAGTATGTTTTGGTCACCTCTGTTTCTTCACTGATGGTCAGTTTCTGGACACTGTTGGCTGGAACCCAGAGGTCTGGATTATTGTAAAGAAGTGCAACACTATGGTCAGGGGACCTAGAAAAATGGCTGCGGAGACGAGTAAATGAACGTTCAGTCTAGTGCACTCCATGTCACAAACAAACACATGAATACAGTAAATGACAAACTGTCTCTCTCTCTCCTTCTCTCTCTCTGTCTTTCCTTCTTTCTCTCTCTATCTCTCTCTCTCTATCTCACACGCACACACACACACACACACACACACACACACACACACACACACACACTGCTTAGATGAGCAAAAGCTCAAAAATCCAAACACAAGTAATAAATGATGTATGACCTAAACATGGCACTTTCTGCACCTTTAAGTGTGGTTACTGTTGATTTACAAGCCATAACCTTTGTAAAGGCCATAGTCTGTGTTATTCTTTTCCCCCCAATATCTATATTTTGCAGTCTAGTGGGGGCAATTATAGCGAAAGTATGAGTAAACATGAAAGGACTGAAAGGTATTAAGTGTTTCCAGCATGTCTGGAGTTATGTTATTGGCCCTATTGAAACCTGCATATAAACAGGCAAGGTTAGTATAAGTGAAAGTGCATTCAGTAATGCTTCAGAATGAGCCAAAGATGACACAAGGTCTTGACGACTTCTGTGACTAGACTTAATGACTTTGTTTAATATACTGACTGGGAAGCACAGCGTGTATTAATGAAGCTGTGGAGAACTCTGCAGCCTGAGGATCCTGAGAAAAACAATTTCCAGAAGAAAGGAAGGAAGACTGAAACAAGAAACGCTGAACAAATTCAAGAATGTTTCAAATGCCTCTCCAGATTTCAAGCATTTTTGTTTCCAGAACAGTTATGTGTGTGTGATCAGCAGGCCAGCAAAGGTGAGTGGAAAAGATAATACACCAACATGAAGGCAAAATCAGAATCAGAATCAGAAATCTATACTGATCCCTGAGGAAATGCCACTCAGTTTGCAATAATATGTAACAATTCAGGATCTTCTCTTTCTCTAATGCAAAGCAGTCCAGGGAGTGAACCAATACAACAGAATGAAACAGAAAGGCATCGAAAGTAAATCTTGATTATTTGTTGTTTTCTTGTTTCTTTGAATTTATTCCAATATTAACTTTGCTGGCAGAAAAATGGTTTAGAAAAATAAAACAGTTTCCTAGGGGCCTAAGAGTTTTTGCTAGAAAAGATACTGTCAAAGTGGATGGAATTTGTAGCTCCCGTTCAGTAAGAAGTGAGTAATCACTGAGATTTATAATTCATTTTCAGAGTGATTACTGTTTCCACAAGCCAGAGGAAGGGATCAGAAGGCCAGGGTAGAGCACAGTTCGTAGGTTTCCTGCTGTATTGTGACAACTAAACTTGCCAGTTAACAGACAAGGTGAATCAGTCTGAGCAGAGCCGATTGGAACAGTGCGTGTGTTCCAAGAATTCAGCTCTGACTGGGATTGAATCTGAAAACAAGTCAAACCCTAATTTAATAGAAGTGACAGTATATAACACGGGCAGCTGGTGGCCTAGTGGTTAGGGCAATGCCCCTGCAAGCAGAAGGTTGATAGTTTGATTCCCAGCACTGCTAGTGTCATCTTAGTGGTAACCTTGAGCAAGGTACCATCCCAAAACATGCCTTCATGTTTCGGCCAAGATGGCCTTTCAGGGCTAGTTGTCACACGCGCTGGGTCACGTGACGTCACGAGGTCAAGGAGATGACGTCACGAACAGTATATAAACAGGAAGTAG
>JBBPDC010000021.1:0-10104 GCA_037974485.1 Hemigrammopetersius urotaenia
AATAATAATAATAATAATAATAATAATAATAATAATAATAATAATAATAATAATAATAATAATAATAATAATGACGCCTTCGAACCCAGAGGGGTGCCAACCCGTGATTCCCTTCGTGTGCCAGAGGTGCTCTCCTCTCGTGCCACCTGAGAGAGGCTCAGTCTCTGCGCGTGCAGGGGCCGAAACGAGGAGCAAGTGTGACACCTACCTGCGGAGGAGGGAAGAGCTTTAGAACAGCCTTACAGGCGCGAGCTGTGCCACAAGGCCTTTTTGTGGGTCACGGCACTAGAACCGCACTCCCGGGCACCCATATTCCACTGCCCCGTTAAATCTGTGCAACCCTTTCACCCCACCTCAATATCACAACAGAGACTTGCGCTCTCAAATCCAGGCCGCATCCCAGTCTGCCACGCCTCTGAAACCGTAATGAGATCGAAATTTGGCATAAAATCGAGCTCATTAACAGAGATCGCCACCTGATTGCTTTGCATATAACACGACGCGGTTGGAGCGTAATTGGGTTAAACGGGCGCTCGACACTTTTTCCTTTTGTGTGTGTTGGGTGGGGAAAATCAGAAAATTCACCTGCTAAACCTCTTTTCCCCATACACCTAACTACTGTCCCCCTATCCAGCTTATCAAAGCAAGTTTATAATAACAGCAAGGAGAATAACTCAACTTCACAAAAAAAAAAAAAGAAAACACATTATAAATTTAGACCAAACTCTCTTGCCACAGAAGGGTTTACCATTTAAACCCAAAACTGAAGCAATGTTGATGTAAATGTATTTTTTCTTTTCTTTGGGGCGCAGCTGTCCAATGCCTCATTCCCAAGCATTCAAAACAACTGCTGCACACGTATTCTTTTTTGTCATAATTTACTTCAAAGATAGTGTATTGTCCATTTTAAATACAAAAAATGCTACATTAAATATACATATTAGTCTTTAATACAAATAGACTCAGGCGGCTGCAGCGTTTAAGACAATTCTTTAGATGTTACATCTCGATTAACCATTCAGAAACTAAGATTTGAGGATAAGCATTTTGTTTTTTTTTTTGTTTGTTTTTTTACTCAGAAAATAACTGTCCTGGGAAATCCCTTCAGCAGTATCATTATCTTTTCTTCTTCTTCTTCTTCTTCTTTTTTCATTTTCTTGTTTTTATTTTTTAATTAAGCAACCACAAATAATAAATAAATTGTCCGTGAGTATCAGAGTGGAAGGCTGAATTCCTGTATTAAATGTTGGACATACCTTTCTTGAGTTCATAAGGAGGTTCTTTACACAGATCTAGCTGCGTTTGCCCCCTGCCCTTGCTGTCTCGCGCCAGAGCCTCAGCCCGGTTCAGCGCGCTCTGGTTTATTCCATGGAAGTGCGCGGCCGCCGCCACGGCCGCCGCCGCCGCCGAGCTCGCGCCCGCGCCTGCGCTCGCGCCGTGTCCGTGGCCATGTCCGTGCAGGTGTCCGAAAGTGCCGTAGTTCGTGTAGCCCGCGTAAAACGGGGCCGTGGTGTAGTAGAGGGGGCGTGAGAGCACGGCGCTCCCAGCCAAGGGTGCGCACTGTGGCGAGGTCCGCGTGGGTGACCGGTTCCCGGGCGCCTGGCTCGAGGCCTGCTGCGTGTCCCCGTTTCCTCTACACCTGTCCGAAGAGGTGGCGATTTCAGCCAGAGACCACAGTTTGGGTTTGGGCACGGATGGGGCAGGTGGCCCCGCGGCAGGACCACCAGAAGGAGGGAGAGGAAGGGCAGGAGGATGGATCACGGAGGTCACGTGGCAGCCACCACCACCGCCGATGCCAAGGGCGCTCGCACCGCGCGCCACCGCCACACCCGAGGCCTCGGGCGCCTTGTCACGCGCCGTCACCAGCAACGGCGACGACGTGGTGGCGCGCGCTGGGTCCCCGAGCAGGTCCGTACGCGTGTCGCCTTCTTTCAGTTCCGCGTCCGTGAGCAGCGGCTCCGCGTCTTTACCGGGTGTGTCCGCCTTGAACCGGTCACACGGGGCCTCGCTGGGGTGCAGCAGCTTCGGGTCTGATCAACAAACAATGGAGAAAAACTGGCGTCAAAAATAGTACACACTTTATTCTCTCCTATGTGGTTTAATTAAAATACTGTTCACTGACGTCAGGGGAAATATCGATTTGTGGGGTTTTTAAACGTAAAAAATAATTTGACCAGCCCCTCAGAAATGTTTGAAAGAAATGAGCCTCTGCGAGTGAGCATCATAATAATAATAATAATAATAATAATAATAATAATAATGATGATGATGATGTAATACATTAGATTCAACGCGCCAGCTGTGCCCTTATAATGCAGCCAGAGATAAATGTGCTGCAAAGCACCTCGCGTCACTGGCAATTCTCAGCCCATAAGAAGTCAAATGAGATGAGTTCAAGGTGATTATTATTTAAAGCAATTGTCCTATTATAAATAATATACCACCATTAACCAGCAATCAATTTCGCGCATGGAGTGTAAACGACTGCGATGAAAAATGTATGATTTTTTTTCTTCCCCCTTCTCTCTCTCTCTCTCTCTTGTTTTTTTCCACCTACCTGTCTCCGTGTCCGTGTCCCCCTTGTCCACTGGTTTGCTTGACTCGTCATCGTCGTTCTTCTCCAGGTCGATGTTCTCCTCCTCCTCCTCGTCCTCGCTGCGGTTCCTGGGCGTCCAGGTCATCTTGTTCTCCTTCTTCAGTCTCCTCCTGGCGTTGGCGAACCAGGTGGACACTTGGGTGAGGGTCATCTTCGTGATGATAGCCAGCATAATCTTCTCGCCCTTGGTGGGATAGGGGTTCTTCCTGTGCTCGTTCAGCCAGGCCTTCAGCGTGGCCGTGGCGTCGCGCGTGGCATTTTTCCGGTAAGCCGGGTCCCCATACGGGTACGAGCCCAGGGGCGCTGCGTAAGGATGGTAACCAATAGAGCCTGCCATGCCCGACGCGTGATCATAAGGGGAGCTCTGCATTAAAAAAAATTAACAGCCGACCATAGGATGAGTTAGCGCGAGAGTTTAACGGGCATTCAAAACTTACTGAACAAGTACACACGCACAGGCATACCCTTAAACATATGTACTGTGAATACAGTCATTCTAAAGAGAAATATGTTTCCTTATAGTTTACATTCATTTCTTTCCATTTTATGAACCATTGTGCTCAAATTAAACTAAGCAACTTTCTCCACTCTGCACATTGGCCCCATTATTACGCCATCCTCTCTCTCTCTCTCTCTCTCTCTCTCTCACACACACACACACACACACTTTCTATCTCTGTCACCTCTCATTCTCTCTCTCATTCGCAAATTAGCTATCATACTTCAGAAAACTGTCAGACCTTCATTATTGCTGCAATTTATATCCTTCGCTCTTTAGTAATTTACATGCATAAAAAGCTACTGGAATATAAGCAGAGATTAAAGTTGTTACATTTTGGAATAACTGTTTACACCTTTCCCTTTATTATTTGTTCCATGTTTAAGGGCAGGCCTATTCTACGAATAAGGGAAATTTGAAGTAAATGTGCTTGAAAATCTGCATTTCCAAGACGGCTGTTTTACTTCGCCATTTTCTTCCTCTCCACTCTAGCATTACATCGTTCTTTTTGGTATATGTCATTTATGGTTTATTGACTTACATGCACGCACACTCATGTTCTGCATAGATAAATACATTCTGAATTATTTTAACTGTGGCTTATTCAAGACAGTCCGAAAAAGTAAAGACTATCTATATTGATCATAATCCACGGTGCCCACACTTTCTTTTTAGTAATTATTTCTCGTCAATTTTCACTCACCACGTACGAGGTAAAGGTGGCAGCTGCTGCATCCGCTCCATACGGGAGGTGCGAGCTGTAGGCGGGTGAGGCTCCACTGAACGTGGTGGAACCGGCGGCGTATGGCGCGAACGCGGAGCCCGAAGAGGAGCGACCAAGCTCCTCCGTGCGTGGGCCCGAGATCACACTCGTGCTGTACGCCGGGCACGAATAAAGAGCCAAGGAGGCGGACGGCTGGTACAAGTAGCCCTGAGGGTACGCCATGGCCGAGCTCTAAAGGGAAGCACGGTGGAGTGGACTTCTCACTTTTCACTTTTCTCTGTTTCCGTCTTCTTCTTCTTCTTTTACTTCTTCTTCTTCTTCTTCTTCTTCTTCTACACCTTCTTTATTTGTCCCCTCTATTTATTTTCTCTCTTTTTCCTCACCTCGCCGTTACACTCAGCTCTCTTTCATAGAGTCCCGAGCCGTGTCCGTCCTCCTCTTCTAGGCAAGGGACCGACGCTCGGCTCGCCAGAGAGCCTCCCGTCTTGTTCCCGTTACTGCTGCTCCTGCTGCTGTTCCACCAGTCTTCTCCTTCTTCCTCTCCTTGTTTTTGTTATTGTTTTCCTAAGCTCCTCTCCAAGTTCTCGAGCCGCTGCTTGGCCGCCCGCGCGCACCGCGTCTCTCATGCCGCGCGGGGCAGAAGTTTGGAGATCTTTTTGGAAAGGGAGGGGGTGCTTCGTCTCCTTTTTGCTTGTTGTTGGTTGTTGTTAATATTTGCTGTTTTTGGGTTGATTTTTTTTTTTTAACGGAGCTGCTTTTCGGACGGGGCTTTTTTGCTCCGCAGAGTGTCCTGCCAGGATGCTAAGTTGGAAATTGAAGATTCTGACGCCCACTACGCGCCTCACGCTCCTCCTCTCGGGTGTAGTCATCGGAGGAAGAGGCAATGTAAGCCTGCTACCTCCCTCTCTCCCGCTCTCTCTCTCTCTCTCTCTCTCTCTGACACACTCACACAGAGACATTCACTAACAACCCCCCCCCCCTCTTCTCCTCCTCCTATCCTCCCACCCCCTCTCCACCCCTCCTCTTTGCCTCTAACAAGCCTCATTGCTTTGGAGCGCGAGAGCCACTTCAACCCCTGGATGGCGATCTCCGCGCGGGACCAGGAGCGAGAGAGAGAGAGAGAGGCAGAGGCTCCAACTTTTGCTCGTTTTCTAAATACTTGAAGAAGCCGTCACTTTCACACTTGATTAATAACAAACTGGAATCTCAGAGAGAGAGAGAGAGAGAGAGAGAGAGAGAGAGAGAGACTGGGAGAGAGAGTCCACAAAAATGTAAGAGGGCTGAAAGTAACGCTGTCGCCGCTTTAGCGTTTTTTATTTTTTTTAAATTTTGCATTCATTCTTTCTTAGATAATAATTATGCGTTTTAATAGCTGTAGAGAACAGGCGCCTGTTTTTAACAGGCTGTGATGTGCACGAGCGTGGGGTTCATGAATAAGAATCTGAATGTGAATAATTTCTGCGATCGTCTTAGAGCAAATTCACGCACACACATGCGCGCGCGCAAACACACACGGTCGGTATAACAGTGTAGTTTATGTTGTTTTTGAATCCGACGCAGAGAGAGAGAGACACACACACAAACGCACACGCACACACATACACAGAGAGAGAGAGAGAGAGAGAGAGAGAGAGAGAGATGCATGCGCCATGGCATGCGCTTGCAACTTTGGACAGGTGCAAACTGATCTGTGCATCGGACAGTTTGCACATCAAATCCCGGAATAAACCATATCTTCTTCTCCTTCTTCTCTTTATTCTCTTTCTCCTCCTTCTCTCCCCTCTTCTCCAGCCCGTGGCCCCGCGCGCCGGCAGATTAAGACCATATGAAGCGGGGCAAATCCTCCACGGCCAGGGGCTCTAAGCCTCTTTCACTCAAACACACATCTCTCCGCGGTCAGGGATATCCCCATTTACTGCTTTCTATTTGGCCCCCAACACCATATTGTGCGTGCGGTATCATGGATAATATAAACTGCTTAAGTTATAAATACCGACTATAGTGAAAAAAAATCTGCATTAGGCCAGCCCGATTCTGAAATCCTAGAATGGAATGAAGTAATGTGTATAAGCAAACAAAAATGCTGATGCTTGTTTAAAAATGAACTTATTATAATTAAGCTTCCCGCCAATATAAATAAGTAATTTACAATGCTAAAATTAGCATTTTTGCTTTGGCTAAATAATTCTTGTCCAATATGGTATTTTATGTCCACTTTAAAAATGTGGCTTGTTTTAGCACGTTATGTGCATATGATTAACTGTCTATGTAAAGCAATACATAAATAAACAAACAAACAAACAAATAAATAAATGTAGAAGAGGAGTGACAAATGACGTTTGGAGATCCGTATAAACGCATACGTATGCCGTTGGCTGTCTGGGCCGGTTCTGTCTCTCTCTCTCTCTGTCTCTCTCTCTCTCTCTCCCTCTCTTTCTCTCTCTGGCTAGTTGAAGTCCTCTTTGAGCCGAAAGGGATCGCTGTAGGCGCTGCTAAAAGAGCCACTGCAGGAAAAAAGAAGGGGGGATTAATGAAAAGAAAAAAAAAACCTTCCGGAGAGAAAGGAATGAGAAGCAGCGATAGTGATACTGTAAGACAGTTTCATCCACAGTCCATTAAAAATAAAAAAGAAGCTACCATCGACTTTTCAGCTCCGAAATTAGCTTCAGGTCCCGTCATCCTGCTTGTAATGTTTCACCATCCAATGCTATTTAAATTAGGGCTACATGTTATGTATCATAAGGCAAATAAAGCAGAAGGGTCTGGTGCTTATCACCCCCCTCTTTCAATTGAACTGGGCGTTTTCTGGCAATTTGGACTTGATTGGGTCTTGCAGGATTTGGCACAGGCGCGCGCGCACGCGCAAGCACAAGCAGACGCACGCACACACACCACCCCATTTCAACACCCCCGTTGGCCAATTATGTTTACGGATCCCTCTGAAGGACACAAGCAATGGCCAATGCTCAGTCACCTCCAAATTAGCATGCCGGTTGCCTAGGAGACCCAAGTGAGGTGACGTCAATCTTCATTGATAGTCCATTATCGACGATAATGACTTCCTCTCAGCCAAACAGGGCTAGATAAGAGTCTGTTCAGCTGCGTGAGAGAGCATGGAGGAGAAAGGCGCGTAGAAAGGAGCTCCACTGTCCCCAACGCTGCTCTCGGATAGGTAAGGAACTCTCATCTTCTCTTACTTAAATGCTTACTTCCAAAAAACGCGTCTTGGCATCACTAGGGAGGAGAACACCCCTCCACCTTCCACCACCTCCACCCCTAACACCTCCTCTAACGGTACGGCAAGTGTCCTTTTGACCACTTTCTCACCACTGTCGGTGCGTCCGTGGAATATCCACTTGTGAAACATCTCAGACCGGCTTTGTGGAGGAAAGTGTGAAGGTGTTTTGTTTGTCAAAACAAAGCGTTCGACTCAAACACACATTTAGGCTGGATTGTTAATTGATGGCAGTTTAGGGAAAAAATAATGTGAGTTTTCAGTTAAAAATGCAAAAATGGACAGTCTTGTAAGTGCCGAGGCTGGAATGTTCTCCATATGAATTGTCAAAAAAACGGAGTTGCTGTCTGAAAAGGGGGCAAGAGATTGAAGATTCTGACGCCCACTACGCGCTTTTACACCCCTCTTTAAAGTGCAGCTGTAAAAAGGAAACATGCCTCGGGGAGATGTAGCCTAATCTAATTTGGATTTTTTGAAAAGTATTATTAGACAGCATTATATTCCCTCTATTTAGCGCGCGCGTTAATTGCCTCGCGCGTCCACGCAGATGTGGGTTAAATGAAGTTGGAGAGGCTTTGACAGGTTTGCTGGAGGCGCAGGCTGAGAGGTGGAGAGGCTGGAAAGAAGCAGCAGGCAGACAGGCAGACTGGGGTAGCCCACCGCTCCCTGGCCCCCCTCGCACGGATCTTAGGCACTCTAAACCTGCTCTAAACCGATTAGAGGACGGCAAATATTCTTTGATGTATTAGCTGAGGGCTTTTTGCCACTTCCATGCCAATTGAAATTCAAAACAGTCTGCCCTGCAATGCTTTGGGGAGCTCCGCAGCAAATGATGGATGTGATTTAGGTTTGACCTTGCAGTTTTATTAAATGATTAAACACGCGAGCCCTAATGGGGGCAACAGCAGCAGCAGCAACAACAACAACAGCAATAATAATAATAATAATGACAATACTACTACTACTACTACTACTACTACTACTACTAATAATAATAATGTGTTATTATTGATAGTATTTGTGTTAGTATTGTTGTTGCCTCATTTTTAGTTTTCTTTCTATTGTTTCAATGCATGTTATTATTATTATTATTATTATTATTATTATTATTATTATTATTATTATTATTATTATTATTATTATTATTATCATTATTATTATTATTATATACCGTAAATATGTTTAAATGTACCTACCTTTCAATCCTGGGATGCCTAACAGATGCACATATGTGAGTTTTATACTTTTAAATACATCTGGTTCAACACAGAGTTGAATTGGGTGGTTTAGATGTCTCAGCATCTTAGATGCTAGATGCCTCTGGATGGCTAAATTAAGTCTTTTTTCCAAACAGGATGAATGAGAACAATTATTTTTTAATAATTAATTGCACTAATAAATTTGACCATTCTTTCATTCATCTGTTCATTCTTTTTGTTTTCAGTACTGTGGAATTATCGTCAACACAGCCCATATTAAACAGCCGCAAGGTGAGGCATTGCATATATAAATACATATATGCCTACATCATATGTTTTTAATTAGTAAAGAAAGTATACTAGTATAGTAGTGTTGTAAAAATGGATACATACATATTCTGATAAAGATGTTAACATGTTTATTTAGATGTTTACCTCTGGGTCATCATTGTTTTTTCATGTAGTCATTCATGAACTTTATAATCAAACTAGCATTCCTTTCACTCCAATAAACATGTAATGATAAACAATAGACTCCTGTAGTGTCTTGCTGTAACCTTCCTTTTTTTAAATTGCATTCTTGGTCTTAATTTCATTATGTCTATAATCTAAGCAACAGATCAAAAGGTCAAAGCTGATTGCTAGAAGGGCAATTCCCACCTGCCAAGGCTTTAAACGTTTATATGTTTTTTAACACTTTTGTTTATTAAAACCACCCAGTCTGTTAATAGTACTTAAGCCATAATCATTAAAAGGCAACTCTGTTGTTTTGATTTGTCCATACTCCACGGACAGAAGTGAAGCCTTCAAAAACACAATTTAGAAACTCTATCAGATTTAATCAACTCTGTTTTTCATCAAGATAGACTTTATCCTCCAAAGTCAATTTTAAAAGCGCTCCTGCATGAGCAGAGGTACACTGAGGTCCCTGCTTCCCTTTACTGGGGGCTCCCCGTGCCCCCGCTGTGTCTCTGCGGGGCCCCCAGAGAGAGTGCATGCCGTTAGCTGAGCTAAACGATCAGATGATGGCCCTGTTATGAGAATGGATTCAGAAATTAGAGATTTCAGACAAAGATTGCATCCCTCCTCCCTCTCTAGCCAACTGGTTAAGATTATGATTGATTTGTTTGAGGTGAACTATAGGAAGCAGACATCGATTTTTTAAATGATTCCCCTCTAACCTTCAGAAAAAAAGAAGGAAAAAAGAAATTACAGCTGTAACCATAAGGCTGTATTTCCACTACCATTCCTTTTAGTCTATTTCACATCAATTTTTCACTTTAGCTCTCTCTTTCTTTCTCTCTGTCTTCTCTTTTCTCTCCCTGTGCTCTCCTTTTTATCTCTAATTCAGTCTCTCTTTCTGTTTTCTTCTCATTCTCTCTTTCTTTCTCCAGGTCTTGCACACTCTTTCATCTGTGTTTCTCTGTTCTTTTTTCTTTGTTCTATCATTATGTATCTCTCATTCAGTCTCTCTTTCTGTCTCTATTTTTTTTGTCTATTTCTCTCTCTCTCTGTCTCCCTCTCTCTCTCTCTCTCTCTCTCTCTCTCTCTCTCTCTTTCTGTCCCTCTCTCCATCTGTTCTTGTTCATATAGTGAAGAGATGGGGAAAATACAGCTGAGTCCTTGACAAGACAAATTATGTGTCATTTTATTTTGAAATGAGTCAATAAGCAGAGTGACTAGAGGTGCACTGAATGAGTGTAACAAGGATGGAGTGATTCAAAAGGCAGGTTTCGCTGGAGGATCTGCTTCCGTTTTTTGCACCTCATTCATTTGACTACACACACACACACACACACACACACACACACACACACACACACACACACACACACACACACACACACACAC
>JBBPDC010000021.1:40248-50487 GCA_037974485.1 Hemigrammopetersius urotaenia
ATCCATCCATCCATCCATCCATCCATCCATCCATCCATCCATCCATCCATCCATCCATCCATCCATCCATCCATATAACACCAAATGAATCATAGTCTGGCTTTGGTGCTTCGCTTACTGCGATATCCATCCTGTCTTTTGTGTACATAAACACATCCTGCCACAAGCATATTTTCCCACACAGGTGCTTAGAGTTTCTTCTATTATTGAACAACAATATGCCTGGGCTTAGGGGGATGCCAAGGTGTCCTGGCCCACAGAATCAGCCCTGATCCAAACTATACTGTCACAGTAATATCTGCTTCAAACAAAGACCCAGGACTCGAGTAGGAAGCTGAAAATAGAAGTGTATTACTTATAGTCTAACAAGTGCTACTCTGCTCACATTTATTATGCGTGATATGATTTATTGTGCAAAAAATGATTGCAGAGAATATCATATATCCATAAATAGACTAAATTTATTAATGACTACAAGGGAGCATAAATTATATAGTCATGAATTTTAATCATAGTACATTAATTATGTAGATGCCCCCACTAAACATTGTATTTAGAGAAAAAAATATATAAATTATTATTTCTTAAATGTCCGAGTGGGACCACCTTGTCACTTGACACAGATTTTATGCATGTGTGTATGAAATTGGTTTTTATCAACTGAAAGGTTAACATTATTCATTGATATCTGTGTTAACGGGCCCTTTATTTATGCACAGTAGGACTCTTACTTGCCTCTCCCGTCCTGCTGGGGTAAGTGATACTGGTGATATGGAAAGCTGTGCTTCAGAACCCTGGAAGAGTTTGGTATTAGAGTCAGATCGTGTTAGCGGTCAGTGGATTACTGCTGCATGTGCTCTGGATAGACGGATGATCAAAATCTCTGACAAAACGTTTGTAGTTTTAAATGAGCTCATAACTAATCTAGATATTTTTCAACATAAACCAACCTATCTAGATAGAAATATATATCTATGTACTACCCTCAGTACAACTGTACTACCCTTAGAATGGTGTATTGTTTAATTTTTTCATCTATATGCTAATTCCTTTAGCAACAATGCTGTGACATGTCCTCAGATAAAAGGAATAAATGCACGCTTTGCTGACTATCAGCGAGTCAGGATTGTAGTAATGTCTTTTAGAAGGTTATGACAGCAGAACTGGCAGAGCACTCCAACCTCAGCCAGTCACGTCCAGGATAGCCCTCTGTTTACACTAAACTGAATTTGACAAATTTCACACAGCCGGTATCCTATTAGCAAAGTCAGTGTGGATTTTCTTCAGGTCACCATTAATAGCCGTTGGCAAGGCAGCATCATTGACAATCCGGTGAGATGGACTTCTCTCCGGGTGAGATGGACTTATTTGATGATGTTACTCTTCCTTATTCATCAGTCTCTGACAGCTGGCCTGAATGATGGTCTGTCTAGGCCGAAAGGACACATAGTGTATTGGCAGAGCAGCTTTCAGAGCCAAAACTCAATTCTCTCTCTCGCTCTCTCTCTCTCTCTCTCTCTCTTTTTCACACTCTCCGTCTCTCTCTCTCTTTCACACTCTCCTTCTCTCTCTCTCTCTCTCTCCTTCATTCTCTCTCTCTCTCTGTCTCTCTCTTTCACCCTCTCCGTCTCTCTCTACCTCATTCTCTTTTTCTCTCTCTCTCTCTCTCTCTCTCTCTCTCTCTCTCTCTCTCTCTCTCTCTCTCTCTCTCTCTCCCTTTCTGTCTCCCTTTTATCTTTTCCTTATATTCCCTATATTGTGTCCTCCTCACTATATTGTCTTTCCTTTTAATGTCTCCTCTTTTTGTTTCTTATTCTGATCTCTCTCTCCTTCTATTATTCCCTCTATTTATTTCTCTCACCTTCTTCTTGGTTTTTTTCTGTTTTTTTCTCTGTCATATTCTCTGACTCTGTTTCTTTACTATCACTTTTTTCTGTTCTCTATATTCCTTTATTTTCTTTTCTTCCATTCTCTCTCTCTCTCTTTCTATCTATCTCTCTCTCTCGCTCTCTTCGCAGCAGTGGAAGGAAATCCTAATCTAGGCCTAAGAAAAAGCACTGTTAGCATCTGTAAGTCGTGCAGAAATAGTCGGGGCAGAGAACAGAGGGAAAGCGGGAACATCATTCACACGCTCGGCAGATTAGAGCGAAATTAAAATCAAAAACACAATCTCATTGTTCTGCAAATTCTCCCTTTCAAAGCTCCGGTAATCTAAAACACGGCAGCGAAATTCAACCCTGTCAGCAGTTGTAGATATTCCATTCCGCCTAATATTGCCTTTTTTTGCATGCTGTCTCTCTCCTTTTCTGCCCTCCCTGCTTGCCATTGTTCATCTTCTTACAGAGGAGAGGTAAGCACTTTGCCACACAGACAAAGGGCAAAGCTGAGTAGGTTCCTTTTGGAGGTGGAGGCTCAGGGAGAATGAAGGACGTCTTCAGGTTCGCTGTGTCGACAGGGCTGCTGAACATACATTTACAGACAGGTACTAAAAAAACATCACAAAAATGTAAAAATATTTTTAAAATATCATTTCACCTTATCTATGTCCATAAAAAGTTGGCCATCTATTAAAAATGTCAAGTTACCAACTAGTCTACTCTCAATTGGCCTGCTTTCAATGTTTCTCCAAGTTTCTATACACTCCAACATCACATATTTCCATGGCAGCCATCAGGAAAGCTTACATCAGTGGTCTGCATGGTATTTGTTCTCATCTAATTGGCAACAAACTTGTTACCACTGATCCACATTTTTCTTTTAGCCTTGAAATATGTGAAGTCTATAATGCTCTACCATGAGCATTTGCCAGGCTCTTTCAATCATGCTAGTTGAAGACAATCATACTAGTTGAAGGGCTTTTAAAAGCTAATGCCAATTAACTAGCCGGTGGCCTGGTGGTTAGGGAATTGCCCCTGCAATCAGAAGGTCCCTGTCCCCACTACTCGCACTACGCACTATGCACTTCGTGATTGGCTTAAATGCAGAGAAAGAATTTGGTGTGTTAATACTTTATTACTAGTTATCAAGCTAATGCTAAAGTTTCAGCCTGACGACTTCATGTGTAAATGAGTATGTCATTCCGAATGCAACAAAGTGTAAGGTTTCACCATTATTTACAATGATTATTTAAAAAAAAATTTTAATCACCTTATTCCAGTTTTCTGATTTTGATTTTTGAGAAGGAATGGTGACCTGTCCAGGGTGTTTCACCATTACTGCTGGTATAGGCTCCAGCACCCCCCACCTCACTGGATAAGGAAAAGCGGCTCAGATAATGAATGAAAAAATTTCCATATTTCTGACATGTCCGTGTCTTGAGCACTGAAATTACCTCAGGTATGTACTTGCGCATGACTACTCTACAAACCACACACCTCTTCAAAAATATCCCAACCTTGGCCCTCCCCTGATCAATCTCGCCTGACAGAGAGGGCCTTTGTGTGGGTTTTAGCCGAACAGATGTGTGTGTGTTGAGAGCACTTCACCTGGAAGCGTGCAAGGCTCCTCTCTGCACCCGGATTACCCATGGCCTCGCTTTGATGGATTAGCATGTAGGGAAATTGCCCGATTATTGATGAGAATGCTCGCAAAGCGAATGCGTTAAGGAGAGCAAGGAGGGAACGAGGGGTGAAGAAGCGTGCGTCTCGAAGGGGTGGAGGGGGGCTTATCACCCATCCATGTTTGATGGAGAGGAGAGAGAGAGAGAAAAAACACGAGGGGGTACAAAAGACAGACGAGGGCATGAGGAGGAGAAAGAAAGCGCGTGTGTGTGCCAGCGGACGCGCATTCAGCTGCCCTACATGAAATATTGTTCATCCCTATATTAACAGGGCTGACAGAGAGGAGATAAGAACCATTCTGAAATAGCATGCGCCATGTCCCGAGGAGATATTTCAATCTTTATTCTCTCTCTCTCTCTCCCTCTCTCTCTCTCTCTCACTCTGTCTCTATTATTCTTTCATTTAGGGCAGTTGAATGTGAAATGTGGTGGGACACTGCAGGCTCAGGAAAAATGTAGGCTCAGAAATGATGACATCATCACCTTCCCTTTAATAAGCTGATTTGTCAGCTGGAGGTGGGAGTAGGAGGTTTGAGGTCATTGGTAGGGTTTCCTCTGGTTTGAAATCCAGTATACCTCAATGTGATATAATTATTAAGCATGAATATATACCCTGTGCCATGGCATGCACACAGTAAAAATGGTTGCTTTAACAGAGGTACAGTACCTTACAAAAGTCTTAGACACCTCTGTGTAGCTGAGTATATGCTTTCAAGGGCGGATATTAAAATGTATACAAGTAATGTTAATACGGTAAATAGTGGTTTTATGTGTTTGTTTAATCATTCCCAGACCTCCCCTCTTGGAGGCCCAGTATTACAGTGTAGCTCTAATAAACATCTTAAATAGGCCTACCTGATTCAGCTCAATCAATACTAAATCAAGTATGCTACCGAGTTTTAAAAGTCCATGCAAAGGCTGGAGGCATCGAGAGTAAATCTGAAGCCGAACCTGTGTTCTTCTAACCAGCTCACAAAACAAAAAAGGACTTTTTGTAAAAAGACTTTTTCCAAACAAAACAAATCTTGATATCATTGAATGCTTTCTTGTTTGTTTGCATTTATTCTAATGATAACGTAGCTCCACATGTAATGACTTGCCAAGCCATGTTAGATAGGCCCCTGCACTTGCAGAGTTCAAATCTCGTTTAAAAACACACTTTTACTCCCGGGCTTTCGACCCAGTGTGAGGTGGTAACTTATGTGTTTTTTGTACTTGCTTTATTATTTCTGTGTGTATAGATTTTCATATTATTTTACTGTTTGATTTTATTAGTCACTTATATATTTTTCAGATTGTATATTATTTTACTATTTTATTTTTTACAATTTTATTCTTCTTGTATAGTTGTTTATTCATTGGCCTGTGTGTTGTCATGTTTTATGTTTGCTTGTACTGTACAGCACGTTGGTCAGCCTTGTTGTTGTTTTAAAAGTGCTTTATAAATAAAATGAAATGGTATGGTATGGTACAATACCTTACTGTTTAGAAAAAGTGCTTTAAAAGGCTGCAACTTTTGCATTTTAAATTTGAAGTTTACTGTACATTTAGCTTATACCAGTCATACTTTGTTAAAGTTTCCTAGACAGGGATTAAATGTAGACTTCACAGGATTTTAAATGGAGATTAAAATAAAAGAAGACTGTGGGTTAATACCTTCACTGTAAAAATGGCATTTTAACATTAAAAGTTAGTTTCCAAGCTGACTTAACTCTCTAAGACTGGTGGTCCATTTGGGTCCTGACCATTGAGGAATGGGTTAAAGTTCAAAATGCTCTTATAGGCTCAGTGGAGATGATAAAATGGATGGTGGGTGTAGACACAAGAAAAATGTAGAAGACAAGGGAAAGCTTTTCTCACGCTTTGTCTTAATTTTACTGTACTGGGAAAGGATGAAGGGAGGCGAAAGATGTAGTAACCAGGTGTTGGACACTCATACTAAGGCTTTGGGAGAACACGACGATTATGGTCATAGGTTGGCTTTGATTAACCAATCAGACACTTACATGGAGCTGTCTGTTAAATGTCAAATAGGAGAGGGAGGGGGGCTGGCTCATGATTCAGGGTGTTGAATCCCTTACACACACACACACACACTCACACACTCACACACACTGACAGCCCTAAAGGAGCCGTCTGCAGGTTAATGAAAACAGCGTGTGTGAACTCCGGCGGCAGGGTGACAAACACGGCTAACGTAAAAAAGCACATATTTTACAATTTCCCCTGCCTCGTAAAGGTCCACTCGTAAAACTGAGAATTTACGCCCTTCATTAGAGCTAATACAATGCACATAATTCTAACGCACAACAATTGGGATAGCTATAAAGCAACTGGTTTATACCTTCTCAAATCTATGACTCCTCAGTGACCCGCAGCCAGCCGCAGTCAGGCCAGATAGATTTACAGCACTACACCGGTCCGCCTGATAGACCTCTGCCTTTTTAGGGAATTAAAAGTGCCAAAATGTAAAATGATTTAAATATTTATTTTGTGTACTCCTGTCAGGAATATAGGTCTCCCAAGCATTTTTTACAATTTGCAACTCAAGATACAGCGCGCGAGACATTTTTCGAGAGTGATTTACGAGCAAGCTCGGGTTTATATCCAGATGAGGAAAAGTCTGGTTATATTTTCAGCTGAAACTAAACTTTAACTCCCCCTTTGGCTGAAATATTAAGTGTGAGAAATGCTCAAATCCATGCAGAGTCAGTAACTTTATAAGCAAGACCACTGTCTTTAGTATCCTTGAACAATTACAGTCAATCACAAACTCTTCATAGCTATTGCAGCTGTTGCATTTGAATGAAAATAAATATTATAATTTAACTGTTTTTACTTATTTCAGCCTATATGGCTGCCTTTCGCTCCAGACGTTGTTACCTTGATATATTATCCCCACTAAAATTACTTTAACGTCCCACAAGGTTAAAGCGTCTCTGTTTTAGTTAAATATGCCTGAAATGACAGTAAATCTAGAGTAAATCTCAAAGGGCACTAGTACTGGCAAGGCAGATGCAACAATCCACTTACAAAGGATTTATATACTGTGCCAGTCAAAAGTTTGGACACACCTTCTCATTCAACAGTTTTCTTTGTTTTTAATATTGGCTACATTGCAAATATATAAAAAAAAATCACCTGTTTCTCTGATGACAGCTTTGCAAAATCTTGGCATTTTTTCAGTCAGATTCATGAGGAATCAACCTGGAACTGTATTTAATCAACAGGTCAAGAGTTCATTTCTTGCCTTAATGTGTTTGGGATCATCAGTTGTGATGGTAGGTTGGTACAGTGATCCTATTCAACTAAGTAAGTGATCCTATTTGACTACGGTTCTACTCCACATTATGGCAAGAACCACTTAAAATATATATATATATAGCCAGTGTAATCAACATTGACAAATCACTAATGCCAAATTCAGCATCATCTGGTAGCACACTCATACTCAATTTTCTTGCATGAAAGGAAACACCACTCTATTGCTGAAACTGGCAGTGTCTACCTGCTACATAAATTAAAGATTTAAGCACATATTAATTCATTGTCTTGCATCAAATGACAAGGTCGGTTTGCCAGTTGAATATTAAAACTGATTCACCAATCACATTTTAGTTTGGACTAAGAATTTAGACTCGACTTAATCCATGTCTGGGATATGGAGGGGGGGGATATGTTTATGATATGATAAAGTATTTTTTTTCGTGGATTTTTCTTTGTTAATGTCATGGTGCTTCCTCTCTCTAGAATAAAGGCAGACATGTAGGCAGACTTCCGTTACTGAAATTCTTTTTTATATCAAAAAAAGGCATAAGGGTCTAACCAAAACTCAAAACAAGAACAAAGGAGCACAAATAAACAAAACCAGCAGGACGTACTGGACACCAACATAACTGACTGGGTGGACTGGTACTCAGGTCTTACACTCATACTCACAAAGAATACTCATTTTCTCTGAGCACATCGGTCAGCTGAAACACATAATGTTAACAAACTCAAGACTGGTGTGCTCAGACATTCACAAAAAAGTCCCCATAACTCAAAACAAAGAACTCAAAAGGACGGCCACAGTTAAGGCTTCAGTTAGAGAATGGATTTATTTTCACATTATTATTAAATTTTCTAGATGATAAAAGATGATAAAAAAATCTTTTTGCACTTGGACATTTTTATGATATAATTAGTTATAATGCCCCTTCTTTGTAATGAAACCTGTGTTTCAATTTGTGTTTTTTTGTTTTTTTTCCATTTTGATGGATGGTCAATCAATCGCTCACTGTTGTGTTTTATAAAAGTGGAATGGTTTGTGGGGTCCCACCCCTTGTATGTGGGTTCATGCTTTATTTTCTCACTCTTATCATTACATAATATTCACATTGGTTCCATGGTAGTTTTAAGTTTTATGTCTTAATTTACCAAAAGGTATGTAAGGTATGTGATTGTATTCTCTAAGGAACAACATGGTCCTTAAGGTACATTTTCACTGTTTATACACTGTATTAAAACTTACATGGACAGTTCCTCTGGCAGTGTTGTTACACACAGCATTCAAGCATCTGAACTTGAGCAAGAAATATTAATAAATGGAAAATGTAAAGGCCCTGTTTTCATATTCAAAATGCTAGGCATGTCTTTGCAAACTTTTTATATGTGAGAGAGGTTGGTGCTAGGTGGGAAGGTCAAATCGCTCACCTCCTTCCATTCATACATCGAACGCACGTTTACTCCCATCCCGATCTCATGTAGTTATCCTGTCGGAACATGTCGCAAGGTTACGTACAGCTTGTCTCTCATTCCGTCGCTTGACATTTTGGTCTCTTTTGAAGTTTGTGCTATTTTCCAGAACACTGTGGTAGGAATGTCCATTTCTAGCATTAATTGGGATGTTACCCATAACAATGTTGTTCAAAGGAAAAGCCCAATAAAGACAACTTTCCTCATGCTTTACCTTTTTTCCAGTTCTCGATCTCTGCCGACCGGGGTGGTTGGTGCCCACACCATGTTTCCATTAAAACAAAAAAAGGGCCATTTGTGCTCATCATAGCATTATAACACCAGGGGGACTTTGTCTCAATAGCTGCCCGACTGAGGGGGTAGAAGGGAAAGATGAATGACTAGCCTCCACACACCTAACCCTGTACCACTCCACATGAGGGGTCTCTGAAACTCTACCTGCTCCCCACATGCCCTCATAGGAGTTAAAATCCCATTTATTTACTTGGGCCAAAAATAAACCTGTTTGTTTGTGGTGAGCATGGCAGGGCGAGTAAGAGGGCACTGAGTGAAAGAGGGTTTGATTAAGAGAGAGAGCGAGAGAGAGAGGGAGAGAGAGAGAGAGAGAGCAAGCGAGTGTGCTTTTGTCAGCACTGTTTATAAAAAAAGAATCACGTCTCTTAGAGGCTTGGTGAGACAGAGCAAAGGCCCTATTGCTTGGCCTCGATGAAAGAAAAACGTCACGAAGGCCTTCTAATTACTAGCATTCCAAAACTGAACCTACGGACGAGACAGGAGAGGTCTGTGTGTATAAGTGTGTATGAATGTGTGTGTGTGTGTGTGTGTGTGGGTACGGCTGGGTGACTGGACACAAAAACAGAAGCTGGTGTCCTCATTAAGGAGACGTGATAGGAGTGGCTGCCCAGTGTAGCATGCCAGCCAGTGCCAGGATAGCTCTCAGAACACACACAGCACTTTAGAGATGAAAGTGCCGCTAAACACTCTTTAATGTCCCCCTCAAGCATGGCCCTATCAACCCAGGGAGCAACTGTCTCAGATTCAGAGAGCTCCATATCTTGGGGTGGGCGGTGGGTGCTGGTAACATTAGAATTATTGTGGCCTATTTTTGCAGCGTGTGAAGCAGAAAGTCCTTCACATTAGACAGTTGATCTTTGCCTATTTCACACATGTTAAAGTAGATATAAATTAAAATCAAAACAAAATTTAATTTAATTTCATGAAAAAATAAAAATGCCCTGCGGAGTCCTTGCCTCGTGGACCCCGAGAAAGGCTCTGGGTACTCGTCACCCTAGTAAGGATTAATCATGTACAGAAAATGAATGACTAGAATTTCTGTATTGTAATTTAAGTTGTAATTATTAAACAGTATTAAAAGTGTTGGGTTTACATAAAAAAAAACCATTTTACAAACTTAAAGTCCTAAATTAACCCATTTAACACTATGCATATTGTTAAATTCTTAAGTCTTAAGAATCATTATCTATAATTAGTTAGTTACTAAATCTTATTATTATATTATAAATGATCCAACAAGCACCATAAACCCAAAAAGTAATTTGTGGAGATATTATAGTGAGTTTGCGTGCCACAAATTGGCCCTTAAGTTTACAAGAATTAATTAAGCAACACATGAGGAAGTAAAGAATGCTGTTAAGGACGTTTCAAAGTGGAGTAAAATTTCCTTTAGATCCGTAGATGCTTTGAATAGGAACATCTTTTTATTACACAGTTCTATAACAGTTTGAATATTTGAGCATTTGTCCATGTATTTACTGAATAATACGCCTTATGATATAATAATTCTGGTATTTTATGATGTAAACCATGGTAAAATCATGATGTTGAGTGGCTTTATAAAACAGCAGCATGTCATGGCCGGAGGGGCTAAACCCCCACGACCATGAACTGCCTCTTGGGAGTGACCAGGCAGGAGAATAAGAATC
>JBBPDC010000021.1:54819-78659 GCA_037974485.1 Hemigrammopetersius urotaenia
AGAGAGAGAGAGAGAGAGAGAGAGAGAGAGAGAGAGAGAGAGAGAGAGAGAGAGAGAGAGAGAGAGAGAGAGACAGCATGAGATAAATTCTGTCTTTAGTGTTGCAGTTATGAAACAAAAGTGATCTTTCTCCTGTTAATGGCATTCGTTTAATCATGTAAGGGCCCCAGTTGCTTCAAGACTAATGACAACATAATAACAGCAAGTACAGCCCACCAGATTAGCTTTGATTTCTAAATGTCAATGGCAGCTCTGTAATCTGCTTTGACACAGCAATGCCTAATGACCCCCAACTGCCCCAGGGTCTATGCCAGAGCCTCCGATGCAGGATGCCCCTGTTGTTTGGGTGCCACAAATAACTGTGATAATCACAGGACAATACCATCATTTATCAAACTAAACCACTGAACTTGTGTTGTTTGATTAAGGGCCGACATATTTTAGGCCGGTGACAGGAGAGGTGGGGCTGGCATAGGTGGAGCAGGATGAGCGCTGAAGAATAAGAAGGATCAGAATGGTGGTGAGGTTGCGTTTCAAACTGATCTGAGATCAGCTTTCATGTCATTACGTAAACTGTTCTGTGTGAAACAGAATGAAGAACATCTATGAATTCATTCGTTCCTTACATCTCCACAATCTTAACACATCTAGACACTGGTATTATTGCCCATTCTTCATGGCAAAACTCCTCAACTGGATTGGCATCTGGACTTTGACTGGGCCATTCCAGGACCTTTGCCTGTTTCTCTTTAAACCACTGCAGTGTTGCTTTAGCTGTGTGTTTTGGTGGTGTTGTCTTTTGGAAGGTGAACTTCCGTCCCAGTCTCAAATCTCTGGAAGGAACAGATTTCCCTCAAGAAATTATCTATATTTTATGCCATCCCTCTTACTTCAGTTCTGACCAGTTTCCCAGTCCCTGTCGATGAAAAGCATTCGCACCGCATGATGCCACCTCTACGATGCTTCACTGTGGGATGGTGTTCTCAGCATGATGAAAGGTGTAAGGTTTGTGCCAGACATTGCACTGTCCTTGATGGCCAAAAAGTTCTATTTTAGTATCTTCTGACCACAGCACCTTCTTCCACATGTTTGGTGAGTCTTCAATACTCCCATCTCTGCAGTAGAGCCACCCGGCAAATTCAGGGTTATCTTTGGCCTGTTGGTTGTTGCTCTGCTGATTAATGCCCTCCTTTCTTGGGCTGTGAGTCTTGGTGGATGACCCTCTCGTGGCAGGTTTGCTATGGTGCCATAATCTTTCCATTTTCCAATAATGGATTTAATGGTGCTCCTTGGGATGCTTCTCGGGGTTTGTAATATTTTTTTATAACCCAACCCGGATCTGTACTTCTCACAACTTTCCCCGGTCTTCATGCTGTCACTTGCTAGATGGTAGCTCTTACTTAGTGGTGTTGCACTGGTGTTGACTTTGGGGGCTATCAGGACAAGTGTATATATACTGAAATCACTTGACACTTAGATTGCTCACAGGTGGGTCTTGTTTAACTAATTAAGTGGCTTTTGGAGGTGGTGGTTGGGGCTTCAAAGCAAAGGGGGTTAAAACATATGCGTGCAACACTTTTCAGTTTTACATTTATTTAGAATTATTTTTGTCTATTAATCTGTAGTTTGTTTTCTAGGTCCATCATTTAAAATCAAACTGAGAATCCATTTAAATTCTAAGTTGTAAGGTAAAAAGAGAGAAGGGGGGTGAATACTTTTGCAAGCACTGTATCTTTGCCACTGTGCAAAACAAATTACATGAAATTACTGAGCTTTTTAGCATTATTTTAGCAGAGAGTGCATATAAACACTAAACAGAGCCAAATAGGCACTAACACCCAGTGCGTGCCATGCCATGCTGAAAAGTGACCCTCTGTTTCCAGTATGCCCAGACTGCTGGTCCAGGATCAGCTGGATTTGTCTGCCCACTGTCTGCCACAGCTCCTGACTAATGACTTCCCCTCATTGTCACACTGACACAATTACGACATTCAGCTAAATGATGAAAGTAACATTTGCCTCTCTGAACAATGGCCATGCTCTTACAGGGTCGAAAATAGATATGATGACCGAAGGTAATTTTTCCTTGTGGGAAAATAAGGATATAAATATGAAGCTACAGCCTGTTTTCTTGTTTTCTTTTTTTTTTGTTATTTCTTTTTTTCCCTTCGGATAAACATCTACGTAACTTGGTGTGTCTGCTATGTATAACACCGTCAGAAACAGGGGTGAAGTGTTCACTGCCTCTTTGTGGTTGTTTTTCTCAATGACCGTCAGCAACTCTGGAGTGCTGAGTCGGGGGAAAAAAAACGAACTTGATATGTTTGGGTGGAGGAGAGCGAGTGTGAAGGAGATGTGTGTGTCTTGTTGTCTTGTCCTTCCTGTGTAAGGCCATGCCGAGGACACCATGGGGCGGATGAATGGATGAATTGGCCGAGAAGGAGAAGGTCAGGATGAAATTTGGAACTGATTCCTAATTCGCCTGCACTGCTCTTTCATTTAATCCAAAATCTCTCTCTCTCTCTCTTTCTCTCTCTTATTACTATTCTTAAAACAACTCAAATGTATTAACCAATTAAATTATATATTATTAATTATATTATAATAAATGGTTATTTATCCGAGTTATTAGTGATTTTTAGGTGCTTTTAGACTGATATGTTTTTTGCCTTACCTCTCTCTCTCTCTCTCTCTCTTTCTCTCTCTGTCTCTCTCTCCATCTCTCTTTCGTTCATCTTCTCTCTCTCTGACGGTGGGATACATCCTTTATTCTACCCCCTGGGGTTGGAGAGAGGGAGGAGAAGTCGTGAGGGATGGAGCACTCCTGCACTCATTCTTTAAGGGTTCAGGTCCGGACTCGGTGGGGGAATGGCCTCTTCCCCTCCGCTCTCGAGGAGATGCTTCCTGCCCTCCACTTCAAAAGAGAAAAGTAAAGAAAAGTGGAGCTCGGCATGGGCTAATGTGAGAGAACCCTGCTGCAGACCTGAATGTGATCTGTTTCTCTACTGTAATGCAATGCCACGATCTGTATCTTTTTAAAGCCCAACCTGACTGTCTCTGTAAGCGGGTTCAAACTGGAAATGAACATGCTATTCTACTCATACTCAACCTTTAGAATTATTATTAAGCTTAAGTGATTATTATGATATGATATTGAGCCACAGGGGCGATACCTATACTGGTTGGGTATTTTACCAGTTACACCTGCCATGTGCACTTTATAGGTTAACAGTTACTGACAGTCTCCCATCTATTGATGCACAACTTGTCTACTCCATCCATCAGTGGAAAGGAACCATTATAGGTCCTATAATGGTTCCTTTCCATTCATGGGTGGAGTAGATAAAAACTGACTGACCAGATATTATTTGGGTGGTGAACCATTCCAACCGCAGACATAATCCTGGCATGGTTTAGGCATGGTACTGTGTGTGGTTTTGTGTATGTGTGTGTGTGTGTGTGTGTGGCACTGATATGAGTGGACTGGGTAATACAGTGAGACAGGACACATCTCAGTGTCACAGCTAGGATGATAATTGTCCATTATTAAAAAATATCTAGCCAACAGTGTCCCATGGCCAGAAGCTGACCACTTGCAAGGCCTATAAAATGACTGACATAAATTGTGCATGGAAAAGGATAAGTTACTATCCATCAGCTCATGACAAACAGCAGGCCAGCTATGTCTGAAAAAAGGCCAGTGGGCCTCTTGCCTCTATTCAGTTTTAGTTGACTTGTCATTCAGAAATGTATTGTCAGGACCAAAAGAAAAAATAAATGAGCAGCTTCAAGTACAGCCTCTGGAAGAACACTGACTGCCTGATGTAAACTGCCCACTTAAATCACCACAGCTCTCATAATTTCACCTCTCACACAGAATTTAACCTGGATCTGGCTGTCCTTGCTGGTCTGACAGGAAACAAATGATGTTTTAGTGAATGCTATTAAATGCTAATTAAATTCAGGCAGCTGTCCTCTATGTATACTAATGATCCATTCAGAAGAAAATATAGACTAAATATAGTCACTGAAGCAAGAAATATAAGTAGGAAAGAGCAAATTGTCACTGTTATAATAAAACTTTTTAAAATTTGTTTTGACATTTTTTACACACTGAAAACCCAGTGCTGTTGACACTGTATCATAATTGGCCCAAAATTACATATAATAAAGTATTTTTCTAGTAACTTATTCTTAGTTTTGTATTGATCTTACTGTATAGTTAAAGTGTATTTTCCTTTCTCCTGTAAAGTTACTTTTAGTAGATGTGAGGTTCTGGTCCGACGGTGGCAGACTAATATCCCAGCTTAGAAATGTATTTTCTGGAATTTTATTGGAACTGTGGATAGTTCCACAGTTTGTTTGTGGAGTTTGTTTATTCTAGCAGTCATACCATTCTGTGATTGATCATTTTTCTAGTTAGTTTTTCCTGTCAGAGATGGTAGATGGTAGTTTTATATCCAGTGAAGGGCTTAGTACTTCAGCAGACCAAGACATTTTGCACAACACCATGCTTCTGACTTTTTGGACCCAGTATGGGGAAGAATCTCTGTTCTAGCAGGACTGTGTCCCAGTGCACAAAGCAAGCTCCGTAAAGACATGGCTGGATGAGTTTGGTGTGGAAGACTGGCCTTCACAGAGCCCTGACATCAACCCCATCCAACACAATTGGGGATGAACTGGACTGGAGATTGCGAGACAAGCCTGTTCATCCAACATCAGTGCCTGACCTCATAAATGCTCTACAGAATGAATGGACACAAATTTTCACAGAAATTCACAAATATTGTGGAAAGCCTTCCAAGAAGAGTGGAAGCTGTTATAGCTGCAAGGGAGGGACCAACATATTAAAGTCTATGTATTTGAATTCAATGTCATTAAAGTCCCTGTTAGTGTGATGGTCAGGCATCCCAATGTTTTTGTCCAAATAGTGGTTAGTAGTGGTCCTATGGTGGTCCTTTTCCATTTGAAAGAATGACACAAAGGGGATCTGTTTGTGCAGAAAAGGAAGGGAATGGTTTCATGCTGAAGTTTTGGAGGTGAGTTGAAGAGCTGATGTGAGTTTCACCTGAGCTGATTTTAAACACACTGCAACCCACCCACTCGTTCTTAAAAGTGCTGTGAGGTAGGAAGCAGCCATGTGAAGTGTTTAACACAACGCACTCTCATTTTCGCCTCCATGGATGGCCGCATGCATTTCTGCAGTTAAAGAGAAGGTGTTTTTAGATGCTAATGATAGAGGCTGGATGTTGTAAAGACAGAAATAGTGCAGCACACACATGCAGAGGCTGATCTCACTGCAGTACCAATGCTGCCACACACACACATGGTGTGAAGGCAGGACTGCAGATCATAGGGATCTTAAATTTGAACATTTGGGCTTGGTGTTATTTCTGTGTTTGGTTGGAGGGGATAAAAGCCAAAACAACATCAGTGTGGTATGTTTATTTTTGCAATCAACACGTGTTTGTGTGGGTTGGGGTTAAAACGAGCCATATGGCCGGCGTCATTTTTTCCAGGAGTAACAAGTAATCTAACATTTCGGTGGCATAAGCAAACATGCACACGCACACACACACACACAAACACACACAAACACACATGCATGCACACAAGCTGTGCAAACCCTAACAATAAAAGTACAAATTACTCTTAATAACTTAGACTTGATGTTATCTAGTCATTTTACATGCAAACGCACACTTATGATAAATGGTTTTCATAGTAGCCTGTGTCTTTCAAACAGTATGGTAAGTTTATATGTATGGATGTATGTATGCAGTGGTGGTCTTTACCCCACAACCAGAAGTTGGACGGAGACCTACTAGCCATAAGAGTTTAAATAACTGAATAAACTGACCAGCACTGAATAGATGTATTTTTTCTTTTAGTTTTTGACACGGAAGAGATCCCATAATACCTTAACTACTAAATCAACACTCTTGTAAACGACCCCAAAATTACAAACAAGATGGCATTCCTATGTAATGCCACCATTCCTTCTAATGACACACAAATGTTGATTGACCTCCTTAGAGGACATACAAAGGCTTTGCTGTGTCAGAACCAGGGCAGATGAATTCAGACGGCATTAAAAAGCACTACAGGGTAAATATTGTAAAAAAAATTTCTTTGGTTGGGGTCTCATTACCATCCAATCAGCCCTTGCATGTATAAATGTACGCATTTCTGTTAATGTTTTTGCGAGCGCAAACCGCTAAAGTCTTTTTTGTTCGTTTTTCAACTCCCAGTGTTTTAATGTGTGTAAATACACAGTCAGTATCTTTATCACAGTAAGTGGGTGTATCTGCGGTAATCTAAAGCTAAACTGTATAAAAGTAAATTGAAGAGTGTGTTTTACTCTGTGACTACGCCACATTTCCTGCCTGACACGCAGAAAATGTGTTTCTGGCTTCTGGCAACATTTCATGTCTCACCAGCTAGGTAACGAAACAAGCATGGCTGCTTCCCTTATAGAGATTTATAAGGTTTCAAGTGTGTGTGTGTGTGGTGGTGTGTGTGTGTGTGTGGGGGGGGGGGACGGGGGGGGGACGACGGACGTGTGCTTGTGTGTGTGTGTGTGTGTGTGTGTGTGTGTGTGTATGTGGTTTTAGGTGCCTTGATCGGTGACTTACATTCCTATAAAAAGCCACTGCACTAATGTATCATTCATTTGATTAATGTCCACACATAAACAGACTTATTTACATTTAACACATAAAGTACAAATATAAGGGTTCTAAATAGTACTGAAAAGAGTTAATTAACCCACAATAGCAATAATGAAATATTTAAATAGATTTTTTAAAGAAGCACATACAACAAGGTTTCCATCAAAGAGAACAATTTAACCATGCAAATAAATAATATATGCATTTAAATGCTTTATAGAGGGCTCATTGTTTTTATACAACCTTGCCTAAACTACAGATATATTGAAGACTCAGCCATTAAGGGGGTGCAGATTTAACTACGCAAAAATAAAACAATTGCATTTAAATGGTTTAATGGGTGTTCAATAGTCTTTATATAAACTACAGATGCCGTCCCTGAAGGGTGTACATTATAAACAGTGAATAAAATGTGTTATAAATATAAAACATTAAATATGTTAATGTGATATACTATGTACATTATGATGTTTATGGTATGTGCTAACTAATTTATGGTATGTGCTAACTAATCTGCCCATGTGCCAGAAAAACACACACACTTTCTGTGCTCACAAAGTCACCACAAAGAGTTCTTTGAGCCTAGTTTAGTAATAAAGCATTCATATGAATTAGATTGTTAAGTTTGCATAACCTTTAAAGGCCCCATAACCTGTTCTGCCTATGTGCCCTGTATTTTGCCTCATTCAGAAAGTGGCCTGGACTAAAATGCTCCTAGGGATGCTGGTGGCCTAGTGGTTAGGGCATTGCCCCTGCAATCAGAGGGTTGTGGGTTTGAATCTCAACTGCTAGTGACACCACTGAGGTACTCTAGAGCAAAGTATTGTCCCCACATGTGGCATCCCTCATTGGCGACAGCCCATTGTTTCAGTTGGTGAATGGATTCAATTCAGCGAAAGAATTTCACATCGTTCACACTGTGTGGTTATGTGTGACTAGAAGGGGCAGTGTGTGACTTACTTGTTGTAACTATGAGCAGAATAATTAGAATAATTGTATATATATATATATATATATATATATATATATATACACATTATCCAACCATTCATCCATCTTCTACCCCTTTATCCCGCACTCGGGGTCGGGGGGGCTGGAACCCATCCCAGCTGCTATGGGCAAAGGTATCTTTTTCATATAAAGGTTATTATGAACAAGGTTTTACACTAATTTCTTTAAAAATAGAAAAGATTAAGTAATAAAGGTTATTTATGAAGTTAAAAATGGTTCTTCTGTTGAATCACACAAAGAACCCTTTCTGGCACCCATTTTTAAGAGTTTCTGCTTAAATAAGGCACTGGAGGTATTTGAGAGCCACTGGGCTGAAAGAGAGACAGATTGCGGCAGTGAGGCGCTGACAATGGTGGAGATGACTGTCTGAGCTGGGCCTAATCACCCTTATCCTCAACTCCCCCCTGTTCTGCACACACACACACACACACTTCTCCAACTGCACTGTGGCCAGCAAGATGGATGGCACACGTGCTGCTGTCAGTACAAATCCACACATTCATACACACGCACACACACACACACACACACACACACACACCTACACACACGGTCTGTTCCTGATGTATCTGTTACAAATGGAGAAGAAGCATAGGGAATTTTGGGAGTTCATGTTTGATGTTTGATGGACATTATCTGGGGGTGTAGCGTATAGAAGGAATCGAGTGGAGGGAGTGAATGACTGACTGTCATACTTTTTCATTAAATTTTGCACATTATTGTCTGTTTTTGTCCTCTTTCCACTGAGTTGCTCTCTCACTTTGTCATTTCCACTTTGTTGAGCTGGTCTGGCTTTCTGACATGCGTGCAAATCAGCAAATTACAGGATGGCAGACAGTGGGGCAGCGCTGAGAGAAAGAGACACGGTTGAGCAAACCATCATAGAGTGTGCTATGATAGGCTCACCCCAGTGGACTGATGAGTTGGTTAATAAACTGTTGTTTCAGTGCTTCTCCCACATCACTGTCATTTTCCTCATCTAACTACACAGAAATGCTATTATTCCAATTGAATAGTCACGTTCAGCTCCAAAGATGCTGGAATAGTGTTCTCAGGACCATAGAGTGACCTTAAAATAAGTGGCGTAACAAAGGGTAAATCATTTGGTGTTTTGGTGTTTGGTGTTCCTATGTCATGTAGAACAAAAGTTATTATTATTTTAAAAACATAATAATTACTGCAACTGGGGGTTTAAAATAGCACCACATCCAAATGGACATAAAGAACAACAATGCCCAAATTTCTTTTATTGTAGGTCCTTTTGAACCCTGGAGAATGTTCAGGATAGGCTCCACCCACAGATGGGTGGGGAAAACCCCCACAGTTTTAAGGGGTTAGACCATGTTTGGCATTTTGTGTTTTTAATCTTTAGTTTTGCACTTTCGCTATGAGGCTAATGTAGCTACAAAGCAATGGAAGATTATAGCGTAGCAATTAGCATTATGCCTAAAATTTAGAAAAAATGTCCAAGATAGAAGCCTCATGAACTCATCATATAGCTCTAAAAAGAGCTGGATAATACACTGAATGTATGCCATGCATAGCCAGAAATCACATATAGACTATGACAGAGTTTGGCTGTCTGTGGCGGTTTAGGGATAAAGGTTGCTAGCAGTGCTAATGGATGATAATAAGCATTCATTGGTTATCATTTAAACTATATTTTTCTTTTTTGTTAATCCTTTCTTTAACAGCCCCTAAGTTCTAGTTCATAACTAGTTAAGTGTGAGTACCTCCTATCAGGAACATTAAGGTCATTATTTTGGGTATGCCTCCATGCCAGCATGGCGAGTTTCAAGACATTTTACCTAGTCGTTTTTTGAGTTGGATTACTTTTACCAGAAGAGGTGCAATATTCTGTATCCTGTAGGATTTACATACACTCCCCACTTTTATGTTACACTTCGTAGGGTTTACTTGTACTCACTACGAAACCAAACGTCTTAATTTTTCCCCTTACTTTTGGGAAAAAGTGCACAGATTAAGGGGTAAAACTACTGAATTTTGCCCCTTACTTTTTCAAATTTGCCCCTTAAATAATACATCGCCTGAATTAATATTAAGGGATTTCACACTCATATCTTAAATCTAATATTAAGGAAAAAATTAAAGGGTCAGTTTCACAAATGTAACTTGCACTAATTATTAAGTTGAGCTATATGTTGCACTGTGATCCATGGAGAAACATTGTCTCATCTCACTGTGTGTGTGCTCATAGCTGCTATTGACAAAGTACCTTGAACCTTGAACCTTACTGACATATGAAACCTTACCAAGGAAATCTATGATATCAATCATTCTAATGCCTTCTCTGAGTCAATGAACACAGAACTCCCTCGATAATAGCAGTCCAAATACAACTGATCTCACAGTAATGTAGTAACAAAACTAGTTATCAAAAATGGCCCCTTTTATATAGACAGGAGGTTAACCGGTAAAACTGAGCTTGACGTGGCTTTCTCCAAGATCTACACAGGAATACTACAATTTATAACTATTATAAGAAGAAAAGTGAAAAATCGTGAACCTTCCTCTGACAAGACAATTTGGTTTCTCCTTGTTGGTCAGTATTTGGTGATTTGATGAGACTTCCATACTAGTATAATTTTAAAGTATACTTACCATAACACAGTTTGCAGTGTAGCTTTTAAATGCAGTAAAGGCTGGGACGAAAAGGTTTTAAATAGTAACTTCAATGCTTGTTACTTACATGTTAAATAGGCATGCAGTGTGGAGTTGGCACCTTATATCTCCCAGGTTTATACACAAAACCTACAGAACGGTTAATGAAAGTGTTATCGTTCTTTTCCTGTTCTGTCATCTCTATTTTCCTATCTCTCCTTCCATCCACCCAGATCATGTGCATCCCTCTGTCCCACTACTGAAGTGAAATGGAGGAGAGAAGAGCAACAGAGGGGGATGATCTGGGCGTTTAGCCTCTCTGGATGTGTTCTGGGGCAGGCTGAGGTTTGTAGGCCTTAGCTCTGGAGGAGGCCAGAGGTTGTGTCTTTTTGCACACTGCTTAGAGAGAGGATGTACACAACACAAACATACACACACACAGTCCTTCAGACAGTGTAGGAACAGGCCAGAAGGGATGGGATTTCAGAGGTAAATAATACTGTTCACATGGTGCAGTCCACAGCAATTCTCTCTCTCTCTCTCTCTCTCTCTCGCTGGTCTTCACTGTATTAAATTTGGTTCCATTTTATTTGCATGATTCGGCTGTGCTCCTGTTGTCTCTCCATCTTTAGCTGTTTGTCCACCCCATGCTGCGCCTCGGCCGACCTGTGTTTTGGCTTTGTGGGGAAGACACTGCTGAGAGTTATGGGTTGCTGGTGTGAGTGTGGCGAATGGTCAGTCCACACTTAACATGTGTCTGAAAAGAAGGCCTCTTGCTTGCTCTCATGATTTAGAAACCCTCCTGGCGTGCCAGTACTATGCTGCATTGATCCAAGGGCCTCCATCTGTGCTCTATATACACCGTAAAGCAAAGCAGAGCAAGCTAAAAGCTGTATCTATATATATTATGTGTGTGTGTGTGTGTGTGTGTGTGTGTGTGTACAGTGAAGCATGTTTCAAGTACATATCCATATTGCATTCCATTTTCTTTTTTTCTGTGAGTAAAAATGAGTAGTGAGCTACAGCTGTGTTTGTAAACCCTTTAGAATTATGTATATATGTATATATGATTTAACATCTTTGTAATAGTAAAACAAAGTAATAGCACATAGTAAGTGTTTTGGGTGGGTGTTGAGGAGAGTATGCACGCAGTATGAAGTCACAAATTAGGTACGCATTTGCACTGTGAAGACTGAAAACTGCTGCGCATGTCAACAACTGGATATACTTCCTCAAATGTGTAGAGAAAATGTAACATTGGATACTCTTTATCAATAAATAAATTACCAAATGTAAGATTTTTTTTCTGATTTGTTTAACTGTCCTAATTGTCTGCATGTAGGTCTGATGATGTTTCTGCAGTACAGAAATTTCTAAAGGGTTCTCATACTTTCAACCACTACTGTACATAGATAACAAACAAGATATTGATACGTGTACATACATACACGGATCATGTATTCTACACACACGCACACACACATACACACACAACAAAAATGAACTTTGCTGTATGCCATCCACCCAAGCAGCATTACACACACATACACACACACCCTGGCCTATTTAATTGTCCAGCATTAGCAATACAGCCAACGTCCTGATTAGTGGTGCTACCCCTAGAGCTCACCAGGCCATTTTTAATTAACAGAGATTCTCTCTCTCTCTTTCTATCTCTCTCTCTCGCTCTCTCAGTATTCCTTACTCTTTTCTCATCTCACCTTTCATCTCCAGCACACTGAGGGACCTCGGACATGTACTCAGCAGGCTACTGATTACTGTAGCCTCTAATTTACCACACACACACACACACACACACACACACACACACACACACACACACACACACACACACATACACACACAACACTTGATTGCACGTATGGTTTTCTGGTCTAAAGAACAGAACCCCACTGAGCTTCAGAGCACAGAAACTAACTGGAGCTAATCTCTGATACTGGAGCCTAATCCCTGCTGCTTTTATCTTACACTCCACTCGAGATATGCTCTCCCTCTCTATCTTTCTCTTTCTTATTTCTTTTCTATGTTTTCTTCTTCCCTATGTTTCTCTTAATCTGTTCTTTCTCTCTTATTTCTACTTTCCACTTAAAAGGGGTCATGTGTAAGTCCATACATATTTTAGTCCATTGCGTTTTAGATCCATTATTGAGTAATTCTGAGCATAATAACATAAGAATCCTAATGTTTCGAAGGTTAACATTAGGATTCTTATGTTATTAAATCTTATGTTATTAAATCCAACTTCACCCACTTCTGTGTCAGACAGGCAAAAATAGCGTCTCTTGTTGCTCTTTTGGACCATCACCCCTGTCCATCCTACCCCAGCCATCTTCCTGTCCACTCATCAGCTCAGCGGAAGCATTCCAGCTATGATGACTTCACAAATGTCCCCAACTCTTCTCCTATCACTTCCTCTAAATATAGACGCGGATCAAACATTCCAGCCATAGTCCCCCAACCAACCCCACCAACATCCCTTTGATGGGCCACAGAACAAAGGCCATGTTGCCTTTAAACTCTTAACGAACACTCCAAAACACTCCAGAATGGAATTCTACATCTGAGCCTTCGGCCAGCTCTGTTCCACCCGGGGTCAGACAGTAGCTTGTCAACTCAGCTGTTAACACCCTCCTTCCTGTGTCCAGCACATAATAGGTCTCTAAAACAGGTCTGAATGCCTAGAGCTACTTAAGCCCAGGCAGGAGGCCTGCCGTCGTCATCAGTGCTGCCTGCATAGCTTGACAAGTCCTTAAACCCGCACACTACGGCTGCATAAAAGTTTTAACACTGGCGCTAGGTCACTTCTCTTTGGGTGCACATTGTGTTTTTACAGTTCCCCTGATTAGTCTGCCCAGTGAGGGAAAAATTTTCACTGTGGGCCTTTTATTGATTCATGTCAATAGCCATTAGCCCCGGCTTAGCTGGTCCCGGCTTTAATGGGAACTTGCAAATGGCTGGTGCAGCATGAACAGACCTGGGGTTATTAATTTGGTGATTAATTAGGAAAGTTTGTTTCTTGTAAAGTGACAGCTCTTCTTTAAGCAGGCCTGTAAAGTTTTATGGGGCCGTACAGCTGACCTCAAATTGGAAATTTCTGTTGGAAGGAAACTGGCTCACCATTGCAGCTCCTGGCTGTTGTTAATTTTATATCTGTCCAATAAAAAAGAAAGGCAGTGAGGACAGGATGTGTGTGAGTGTGTGTGTGTGTGTGTGTGTGTTTCCATTTACCTATATTCTGTCAGAAAATGGGCTCTAAGCTTCCTCAAGGGAACAACTGGCAAAACCAGTCCAAAGAGGAATAGAAAGTCAGTGGCCGCCTTTTAATATGATGTAGTTTTCATAATGCTAACTGGTGGCTATTCACTTTCATTCAGTAGTAGCAGGATTATGACTTAAAGGGCCAGAATCCTTTCCCACTGATATAAATATGAATAAAAGGTATCTTTTGGTGTGGTATGGGCCTTTTGACATATGGACCTTTTAACAGCGCAACATATCCTGCAGCTGAGGACCTCAGCTGTCCCCCCAGTCAGAAGTCCCTGTCTCCTTCACACCAGCCTGTGTGCCTGGTTTAGCAACAAGGCTGAGTGCTTAGTGCGAATTGATCATGTGAAGGTACTTGGAAATGCACACTAGTTCTAAAAGATTTAGTGGCTGACTTCCCTTTAGAGGGCACTCATGCTATAAAAGCAAGAAGTACTAGTACACTGGGAATTAGTGACAACTACACTGGAAGAGAATCAGGAAAAAAGTTATTTAAAATTTGCGAGGGGAAAAGGAGCCGACTGTGCGACATTAGCCGTGAAACTGAAGTAGAACTTTCAAAGCCACGCGGGGTTCTTTGCATTATGAAAACACTTTTTTTATAGTGTTCCTGGAGTTGTTTTAAGACTTTACGTGGCTGTCAAATATACTAGTCTGTTTTTTCAAGCATTCCATTGCGAGTGCTTCTGTTGAATGTTGTTACTTAGTTGTCAGTTCTGCAGATATATTAGATTAGTCTTAATTTGCAGTGGAGCCCCATGTGATGCACAAGGCGTCAGAACAGTTTAAACTTCTGCAGAAGTTCTGTGTGTGTGTGTGTGTGTGCCTCTCGCTCTCTCTTTTCCTGTGTATTTACAGAAAACTCATTGCAACGTGCACAGAAAGAGAGGTGGTGGGGCTGGGAAGGGGGGGTTAGGCCTTGTTGCGTAGACTTGATTACCGGCCCCCGGGAGCTCTAGCTGTGGAACCACTTAAAAGATAATGCCCCAAATGATGTTTTTTAAACTGTGGCCACCGTGGCACACAGTTGAAACAATATCACTGATGTAAGGGAAATGAGAGCTGAATGGCATTGTTTACAGTCCTTGGATGTTCACACATAAGCAGCAAATTCCAACATAAACATCCACTTAGGGCATGTAAATGCAGGGGCTATTAATAAGCTCTTTCATCTTTCACCCAGAGCGTGTGTGCACCACCCTCGAGGCTAGGGTAATCGGGCCTCTCTCTCTCACTCCCTCTCTCACTCTCTCTCTCTGTCTGTGATTTGGCTCTGTAATTTAGGGACTTTCTCAGTGCTTCATCAAAGTCTTAATATCCTGTCTGGCTGGTGAGTCTTTGAGTACAGGCGCTAAGTTTGCATAAATTTGCTATTTCACCACTCATCTTGCATTACAGCCTTCAAATAAGGTGCAAACTCACTTTTCTTTTTGTCCAAAAAATATGACACATGTCTGTTCAAATCAGATTTGAGCCATTTTTTAGATTTTGTCCAAGACTACATTGTCCAAGATGTTTTCCACCCTGCTTCATCCTGTGATGTGCATGTGAAGTTACTAGTTTGAAATGTGTGCATACAAGTCCTTTCAGATTTGAATGTTCACAATCTGAGCACAGAAATTCTATCTGTGCAAGATGTCATAAAAGAGAAATAAGGCCTTTAAATGTAAACACAGAAACTGTCTATTGATGAAAGGTATGCTGGAATATTTTGCACTAGGTGACCTACAGCCCTGCTCGGTTTCAAGTGTACCTTGATCCAGCTCAGTAACTGATTATGGGGACCAGGGAAAGGTGAAACATCGCAGTGCTGCAGGTTGTCTGGAGCAGGATTAAGAAACATTGAAGTAGAGGCAATTTGCATGACAACAGATGAGCTACAGGCTGTAATTTTAGTGCAGTTATAGGTAGATGGACTGGAAAGGTAGGCCATGTCATCCAGTATTGTTTTGTGCATGTGTTGCAATATTATTGGCACTTTTGTGTAATATCATTTAATATAACTGGGGGCTATAAGGAGGATGGGTGGAAAATAGTGAAAATAGCATCTATGAGAAAGTTGAGATGAATAAAATTAAAAAGAATTTCAAAATCAGAATCAGAAAAGTTCCATTTACCAGTAACACAAAAAGTGGTTAGGAGTTGTTCGCCATACCCAGACTGTTTTGGCACATAATAGAGATCAGTAGTATAAAAGTAATATTGACAAACCTAGAAATATTTCACATGGTAAGATTGCACATAATTAAATGATTCCGCACCCAATAAGAAAACTGCTCAGATATAATAATAATAAAACTGTTAGATAATATAATAATAATAATATTATAAGTTTGCTTCCAGGTGAAGAAATGGCTGATTTCTACTTCTGCCAAGAATCTAGAATGCAGGTACAGCGTAGGTACACTTTAAACCACAGCTTATGCCAGTGGCTCTCAAATCTGTCCTGATTTGTTTAGGAGCAGAGAAAACACTCAAATGTGCAGGGCAGGGGTTTCTCTAGGACCTATGGCATAGACTGACGACACACCTCCCCAGAAATATTACCACACTTGGTCCACTTGGTAGTGTTGCTATTGTACACACCATTTTCTCCATCAGTACATGAAGAACCTACAAGACACTAGTTGACAGTAGAGATTCTGTGCCCATGTGCATACTTCTTACAATGGCGACTGAAACTGAGTGGATCATGTTGGAGTTAATAAATGCTGAACAGCCGTTACTTTTACACAAAAAAGAGTGAAGATATTGGATGAAGATACCAGCATATAAGTATAAATGCTCATACTTGCAGAGGCTGCAGCTTAGGCTTTATATGTCTATGTATAAGTATATGTAAATCAGCCTTAAGAAGGTTCCTAGTTCTCCTATATGGTAAAGAAGGATCTTGTTAAGTGGCCAGTGGGTAGAAAGTAAATAATATGTGGACTTTGTACTGACAGTTGACCAGAGAAAAAAACATCATCATTGCACTTGTATAATGGTGTCTTTGTCTGTTTGTGATCATCTTTTCATGTGTGTTTTGTTAGTATGTGTGTGTATGTGTGTGTGTGTGTGTGTGTGTGTGTGTGTGTGTGTGTCTGTGCTTGCTGTGCAGTTGAGGATAAAAGGCACATCTTTAATGTCTGAGCCAAGAGCAGGTAGCTGCTCCATTTATGTGGAACAGCAACTAGTGATACTCTAGGCTTCATTTCAGTTCAGGTAAAAAGAACCCACTGTGCTTTGTGTGTGTGTGTGTGTGTGTGTGTGTGTGTGTACTATTATTTCTCTGTGAAACAACATCTAAGGACATCCTTTAGCCGCTGATGAAAAACAATATGGCAGCATATGGCTATTATTTACACGAGCTGTGCAATAACACAACCCTTGAACTGGAAATGGAGGTCCTGTTTCCCCTGTTCCTCTCCCGCTGGAGCTGACGTGAGCCGACACGATTCGTTTAGCCCTGAGCCACTCCGACTGTGTGAAAAGAATAAAATCGAGATGACTTGTGGTTGTCCCGGAGGTCAAGGCCATGAAGAGCAACATTCCCCTTCTCTTTCTCCTCTCTCTCAACATGCCCTGTCTTATATCATTATATCAATTCTTCATATTTGTGTGCTTTAGAACATTTGTGGTTTACACAAAGCTGCTTGGTTTACGTTTACGGCATTTAGCAGACGCTCTTATCCAGAGCGATGTACATCAGTGCTTAAAGTAGTCCACAACTGTTCTTAAACCTGTAAAGCTATACTTAAATCAACAACAGCTATTTAACCAAGTTACTGCTAGCTAAATTACACACCATAAAAAACCATGTCAAAGAGAAAAAGCAAGTCAGAGATTAATACACAAGTAAGTAAAAACAGTAAAAACAGTTGACTCAACTAATAACTAATACAGAGACAAGAGACTAATGCTCGTAGTCAGATTGAGAGAATGTATATTCATACTGAATTTAATGCAAAGCAAATTAAATAAAAAACTTGCTTCTCAGTAAATAAGCATTTGTCCACTAGATGACTGATGCCTACTGATGCCTAACCTTGTCTTGGAAAGCAGAGTTTAGAAGTTCTATTCTGCGTTCTAAGAACAAAAACGAAGTTTGCTTTTTTAATCCTCCAGAGAAACTACATGGCTAATGCGGGTAATAAGTAATGAAAGTGTATAACAATGTATAAACTGCATGCATGAATTATCATGATTTTTTTTGAGCAAGATTCATATTTTTATTCAGGCATTTTACATCACACTGTTACAAGTGAAAGTGTAAACTACCATTTATGAATAAATTGAAAATGTCACAAAATAAGAGAATCATTTTAAATCCCAAAAAGAACAGTTTCTTTCTTTTTGAGTGTATGAGCTTATATCACAGAATGTAACATTTCACCAAAAGCTTTACTTTTAATGCTTCCTTTTTAAAAATGTTCTTCACGGCTCATGTACAAGGATGTTTTAAATGGACTGTGCACTAAAATGGTTGTTGGACGGCATCAGGCAAAGAGGTCTTTCTAGCACCCTCATTATGAAGGGTGGGGGGATCATTGTAGTGCTAGTTCCAACAGTTACTAAAAGTAATTGTAAATTGGGGTACATTGTTAGAACCAGTTTTCCAGTCTAACTATTAAAATTTTATTCATCAAAGTAAATATCATTAGTACAAAAAGATCTTGCCTAATGTAATAAATTTAATTTTTTAAAAGAAAAATACCAAATATCAGTAAGATAAAACTAAAATTTAATTCGTTTTCATGATATCTGCAGGGCACTCTTGTTAAAACTCCAAAAAACCTTCTAAAATTGACTGTTTTGAAATGATACAGGAAAGAATGGATTCATTTACATTGGGAGGCTAAGTTGTGACACCAAAAAAGGAACTTTTATATAAAAACTCTGTTCAGGGTGAATTAAGAGAGATATCTATCTGATTGCTCTGCGGTTTTTCAGATCAAACATCTTTAACTACATAAAAAAAATCCATAATATACTTTACACCATGTTAGGATATGCACTGCATTCCCCTATTTAAAAGTAAATGTGTGATTTTAACACTGCACCACTCACTACTAGCTACAAATAATGAATAAGATTTGTTAAGCCTCTCTGCGTTTTTCATATGATATGAATAAAAATATCAGTAATAAAGATGGAACCTGTGGAATCTAGCAATGAATGGATGGCACCATACAAAAATGCATTTAATGAGTGAAAGAGCAAGTCATTTGCTTCTTTAATGGTAAGGATAATAACTGGGAGGCATCTCTCTCAGTAGAAGACAGATGGTGGCTCAGTTTGAGGTCTCACCAACATTAGCTCCACTTTCCTTATCAAAACACACTGGGCACTACCAGCCCTATCACATGACCTGGGAGAATATCCCAAGCCCCCTCCCCTCATTAGGAGAGATTTGGCTACTCTGGTGCTCTGTTGATTCAGCACAGCCAAGAGACGTCCACCTGACGCCCCCGCCACTTTCACTTAGTCAAGTTTCATCAGATAATGCTAACATCAGAGAACATCCATAAGCAAGGTTCTTCTGTGGACAGAGGCTGATGGGAAAACGATGATGCACAACAAAGGAAGTTCATACATAATCAAATCGGCTGATAAGCATTGGTTTCCGTACAAAAGTAGCTTACTTAACACTCATAAAAAAAGGTTCACAGTTGTTTATGACTTGGATATATGGGTCTGGGAAACACCTTTAACCCTTTAAGAGCAAATGTATTAAATAACCTCACAACTGTTAACACCGAGATCCATATTGAACTAGCGTCTTTTTTTCTCTGAAATCCCTGATCTACATTACATGTACAGCTATAGCCTACCTTTTAGATCACAGTGTATGCAGATAAATGATCAGGGGTGTTTTTTTGTTGTTATTTTCATCATTTGTTTACCGTCCAGTGGATCTATTTTTTAAGAGTCAAGAAATTTAGAGATCCTCAATCACTGTGCTTCATTTTAGAAACACCAATAAATCAGTAGACACAGTAGTAGATGGATCTGGATTTAAACATGACTAGCAGATCCCAGTTTGACTTTAGAAAACACATCAGACCTTGTCAAGAATGAATAGTCCTTCAAGATGTATGCTGAAATACTATACATTGGAAGGAAGCAACACCAAGGCCAGATACATCAAAGGAATGTGAGGGGTGTGCTGTGGCTCTATACAGCTATTTAGCAGTACATCACCAAAACAAAAATGTCTATCATGCTGAGAGACCTTGTCACAGTGCTTATAGACTATATATGTGGAAGCGGGCGCACATGCTTCCCCTTACCCTTCCAGCTTGTGACAGGGGGAGACGTATTAGCAGGTGGGAATTGGCAATGACTGAATCAGGAAGAAGAAAAAAAAAGCCATCTACTGAAAGGTTCCTTAGGGAATCAAAAGTGATTCTTGTACGGCGTCACTCCAAAGAACTCTTTTTCTGTGGCGGCTGTATTTTCAAGAGTGGATTTCATTTAAAAAACAATAAAGCAGGACAACAACAGCTGTATTTGGAGAAACAACTGATATTTGTCAGGTGCAATTAGTCGAATGTCAGTTGAAACCATTTCGTCTTGGTTTTGGATATGAAAGCGTTTGATCGTCATGTTGAAGAGATACTATAAAGGAGCACTATCTTCTCTGTGGCTCTGTGTGGGAAAACTTTAATCTGAAAACAGACCAAAACTGAACCCATGAGGGGGGCTGCCTAGCCGGCTTTCAGCTGAAAGATCATATTCCTGTCAGGAGAGGAGAAGGGTACAGAGAGAGAGAGAAAGAGAGCCAGAGAGAAGAAGATCACCACTATCCCTTTCAGAGGGTCGGTAGGGGGGTCAGAGGGAAACGGCATCTCCTGGGGAAGGCCAACAACTGGCCATCACCCTGCCCGCTTGTCCTCATCAATCACTCGGCTTTGTTGACCAAGCAACGTGATGTCACTATTCATTTCACGCATTCCACTTGTGCTGGGCCCCACGGGGGAGCCCACCACGCTCAGTGGGCATTTCCTGTTCTGCTGCATTCTGGGATATGTCTGCTTCCTCCAAGAAGATCAGTTGGTCCTCTGAAAAGTTGCTCTTTGTTGTTCTTTCCCTCTTTTTCCCCCTCTCCCCTTGTCTCCATTTGTCATTTGCTCATTCATTTTCTCCTTCCCTTTTATGTATGTTAACGTTAGCATCAGTGTTAGCGTCTCACTGCTGCTCCAGGCCTTCATTGTAGCTGGTCCTATAAAAGTTGTTCTTTGTTATATTCGCTCCTTTTCTCCTCCTTTTCATTTGTCATTCGCTCATTCATTCTCCCTACCCTTTCATGTACGCTAGTGTTAGCATCCGCTGCTGATCCAGGGCCTTCGGTGTAGCTGGAGCTCTACAGCTTTGTCGAGCGCGGATCTTTTGACGAATGCCTTTTATTAGCGCTGAAGCGGCCTTTTGATCAAAACTCACTTTCCATGAGCACAGAGAGCTGCTGTGGCGTGTGATCACGGCGAAGGCATCTCATTTGAAAGAATGGTGTCAGTGTGTTGACAAGCTCCCAATAAGTTGGTGGCTTCTAAGGGGACCAAAAAAAGGGAAATGTTTAAAGCTCATAAATGCCTCAGGACCTAAACTGTCTATCTCGGTGTGCTGATTGTAGTTTATTTTCGGTGATTATGAAAACCAAGCTTAAACTGGCTTTTGGGGATGTTGATTTATTAGTTTTACATAAAAAGGTCTCTCGTGCACGCGATAACTTGAGCATGTTGGCTCCCCTGACTTTAACTGAGCGGTACTCGCTGTCGACAGCCATTGCTTTCATTGCCTTTTCTTTTCCTTTGATTTTCTAATGCGAAGCTGGAGGAGGACTGGTGGTATGGTATTTCTTGCAGTACCGTTTCTTTTACAGTTGCATTTTTTTTTCCACTGCCAGTTCTTTGCTCTACACATTTACTCCCTCTCTCTCTTTCTCTCTCTCTAAGTCTTAACCACTAGTCTCTCTCTCTCCCACCTCCTTCCAGCTTTGAGAGGCTTAGCAGGAGCTTAGCGCGCAGGTCAAGCTGCCCTTTGGCCTGCATCACTCGGCTGTTTGAAGTGGTGCCAGGCCAAAACCCCACGAGTCACCCAACTCTGCTCGAGAGCCGCCTGCTTCTTTTACGGCCCGCCCAGGGGGGTCAGCGCAGGGCACGGGCCGCAGATGGAACCGTCCTGTTTCCCCCTCCCCAACCACCACCACCACTCAGTTCACCCACTTGAGCCCTCGCCCCTTTTATTATTTTATAGTTCGGTTCTGCATTCCTTGCGCCCAGTCTGTGGTACACGCGGACCCTTCAGCTTTATTGCTTACATATGTCCACCTTGCTCCCCCCACAGCAGGGAGAGACAAAACACAGAGGCCGAGAGAGGAGAGGAGGAGGGGAAAAGGGGTGTGCGGAGCGGTGAAACTCGTCCCACCTTGAACTAATCGTAAAGGGGGCCAGAGAAGCAGGTTCGTGCCAGTGGGGTTTCAATTTGTTAGGGCATAAACAGATACTAAAGGCAGAGTAATGGACGGGTGATTTATCAAGCCACTTCACATCGAATTGTCACAGTGACCCCTCCCTTCTTTGGCCTGGAAATGCTTTGGAAAGTCAGCTATCTTCATTTGAGACAGAGAGAGTGGAAGAGAGAGAGGGTCATAGCTCATTACATAGTGAATGTCTACGACTGATCTGACAGCCCATCTACTCTGTAACTGCTCTTCAGAGTCAGTGTATTAAAGCTGCGACTAAAGTTCATCAGACACGCACATCTCTGAGAAGAGTCCATCAATCATTTTCCCACCGAAATCTCAGTCCTCTCTTTTATATCTTACAGATGGAAAAAAGTGGTGTCAGTGTTAAATTATAGAAAAGCACACAGGTTGAACATGTAAGGTAATACATCCTGAAATAAACAGATTATTTTTGTGCCCAGAAATCATGTTTCAGTTTTCGATTTTTGCCAGAACACAGCTATGCCTTTGATCCCCCCGTCCCTGGACTGCTCCTGCACATGGCTAACACATCTCTCAGAAGATAAAGCAGGAAATATGTTCCACGGTGATGTCATCCAGCAGCACAGCCACAGAGCATGAGCAGCACAAACTTTCACAGGACAGGGGTGCTCCTGGCTGTGTTTCTGTGGGCGTCTATGTGAATGTGTATATGTGTATGTGCATAATGGTGTGGGTGTGTGTGTGTGTGTGTGTGTGTGTGTGTGTTGTGGTTCACTGATCTGTTTGTTAAATCAATTACAGATTGTCTAAACTCAGATCTCTCCTCTGTAGGAACCTAATCGCTCTCACTCTGTTTAGCATCATCCCAATAAGGCCTGACACTCTCTCTCTCTCTCTCTCTCTTCCCTCAGCCCCTGTTCCTCTCCTGCACTTCGATACATTCGTGCACTCCTTACAATTCAGTTGAGAGTCATTCATCATCATTTGCCTGTGTATCTGTCCCTTTGATCAGTGCTGGGCGTTTGTACAGTACATCTGCTCTGCATTTAGCCTCCCGGCACGCTGCAGCTCAAAACCTATTACCTGGCATAACAAAGGAACACTTTTATTGGAGACTTTGTACCTCGAGTAAATCCTGCATCCTCTTCGGCTCCAATGGCCCGAGAAACAGAGGATTCCCCAGCTCCAGATGGGGAAGACCATATTTTTCAATTGTGGCTTGAAAATAATCAGCTTTTTAAATGCAAAAAATAGTGGAAGAGAGCAAGTCAAAGTCATACTTAAGCAGAAATAAAGATACCAGTACTTGAAATATCCAAATAATTGTATTTCAAACAGATGACAAAGGATAAGTAAGAGAGAAAGGTTAGATTTCCGTGAATGCAGTTGGAATAATGTAGTGGATAACACTACTACATACTCTTGGGTTTGGTTCCCTGTGCAGATAAGCCAACTACACTTCTCTGCAAGACCCTAACACAAGATTTGCCTGGAACATTATTCATTTGTAGGTCATTCCATCTCTCTCTCTCTCTCTCTAAATGTATAAGCAATAAAATCTAAATGTATACCTAAATTTTGACATTAATCCTGTTCCAAACTGATGATAATATTCTAACAATAATCCCACAATCTGTATGGCTCTACCAAAATACATTCATGCTCAAGGACAAATAAGTAACTTTAGAACAGCAATGTGAAAAGATATTTTGATAGAAAAAGTTTCAATCCATTCTCCAACATCTCCATCCACTGTGTGTGTGTGTGTGTGTGTGTGTGTGTGTGTGTGTGTGTGTGTGTGTGTGTGTGTGTGTGTGTGTGTG
>JBBPDC010000022.1:0-10000 GCA_037974485.1 Hemigrammopetersius urotaenia
TGCTGAACTTTACTGTTTCCTTAAGTGAAAGGAAAGGTTTGGTGAAAAGTGTTCAGCCCTCTATACACGCTAATTCCTTCCTAGAGCCCTGGGGACTAAGGCTAAGCCCCCCTTGTCTATCCGTCCTAGTGACGTCCCTGGTTTGATGTGAAAGGCTGCATTCTAAATTGTTTACAGTGGTGGTGAATGGAACCAGATGTTTGAAGATGTTAATGCTTCTAAAAGCTCCCTCAAATAAAAATTGTTATTATTAGTAGTAGTGTTATCACCATGCTGGTGCCTGGTTAGGTAGAAAAGTGTTTCCTTTGAAAAATGGGTTAAAAGTCATAACTAATCAACTGTTACTAGTATTATTATTATTATAAGATGAAGTTGTTGTTGCCATGCAGAAAGCTGTGAGTAGTAGTCGTGGTTTTGTGTGTGAGACGCTCTGTGTCTCCTGTTCTGGACTGTTTTGGACGTTTAAGGGTTAACCCCTCTGACCTCGTCATCGTGGGTAACTCCGTCTCGGCCGATGACTTCATGCTCTGAGTCTCTTCTGAAGCTCTGGAGCGACTGCACCACAGCACTGCACAGGAAACAACACATGTGCAGTAATTACAGAGAGAGAGAGAGAGAAAGAGAGAGAGAGACAGAGTGAGAGACAGAGACAGAGAGAGAGAGAGAGAGAGAGAGAGAGACAGAGTGAGAGAGAGAGCGAGAGAGAGACATAGACAGAGAGAGAGAGAGACAGAGAGAGAGAGAGAGAGAGACAGACAGACAGACAGACAGAGAGTGCATGTGACCAATATCTGTGACCAATCACATCGTCTCCTGGGGCCTCTGGTCTCATGACTGATCTGTCTGATGGGGCTGACCAGTCCTCTACCCGAGGCCGAATGTGTCTGTCACTGACCGCTGGTCCTGCAGGACTCCTCACCTCCACTAAACCCCTGATATCTAGGTGCTAGACGACTCGGTTCCATATTGTGAGGAACCAAGCAGTGAGACACGAGGACACAAGCATGCCCACTTTAAAAAGGACGGTGTTATTACCTAAAAGAAAATTCAAATGACCAAAAACGACTAACAGCCAGGCCTATAAAAGAGGTCAAATAAAGCAAACGTAACTCAAAACAAAGACAGGGAACATGACTTAACTAAAGAAAACTGACCTGCTACAATGAAACACAGGGGAACGTTCAACTTCCAACACATGCACTTCCAAGCCGTCCCCCCCCCCCTCCCCTCCCACACACACACACACACACACACACACACATACACACATGGCGCTGTGGTACAGCCCGATACACAGACCCTGAGATTTAGGCCACGCCCTCTCCCAACCAGGAAGGACCGCTCCCAACGCTCAGCCCAGGTAACTCAAAACAAAGAAACACGCGATTATTGACAAATCAATCAAGCAAAGGCTGTAAAGTGAATTCTTTAACATGATACTATAAGATGACTGTGCAGCAAATGAAGGAAGAGCATGGGAGCATCACACATCACTAGTCTAAATGAAGAAAACTCTCAGAAAACAGGCTAAGATCAGAACACGTGATCTTTAAGGAAGGGCCATGTGTCCATAAAAAGCATAAACAGCAAAAACTTTAGCTGTTTAAAGTATTAAGGTGACTTCACTGTAGATGCAGTTCTGGTTCTGTTTAAATTGCTCTGGGTTCCTTTAGATGTCCTCTCTCCAGTTTCACTCTCTGTACGCTGACTCATGCGCTCCGGAGGGTTTCGCTTTGTTTATTCTTTCCATCGTCTCATCTAATGCTCTCTTCACCTTTTAAACAGCTGTAGGAGCCGCATATTAAACCCCAGGAAATACAGAGTGATGACCAGCAACACTCTAGGAACCTCCTAATAACAGCCTGTAACAGCGACACCCTGCAATTCACAGAAGAGCTGTTTCCTGGAGGCCCAGCAGGAGTGGACAGGTAGAAAACCCCTGTTTTCTCTGGATGCACTGTTAGTCATGCCTCTGTTTGCCTGGGCATTGCTTGTTTTGTTTTGTTTTGAATATTCAGTTGTAGTTTGTTTTCTAATAATGGTTCTCTGTGTTCATGCGTCTGCCTCCAGTCCTCCACCAGTCCTCCACCAGTCTGCAGAGTGTTAGATATTATACAGTAAAACGCGTTATCTTGATCTCAGAGCTCAGAGTTTACCCTCCTCCTCCTTTAACCACTACTCTGCTGCCTCTAATAGCCACTCGATAGCAGCGTCCACAGTGTTTTGGGGGCTGTTGTGTGCTGTGAGCTCCAGAGTGGTCCGAGTGGAGATAAATCAGGCCGTTAAAGGGCTGTGGCTGACCCACTTCCTGCAGACACGCTCTCTCCGGTCCTGCATCAAAGACCACGCTCCACAGATGCTTATCCACTCACCGCAGCCCTTCCCTTGACCCACGGCCTCACCCGCTAACTGCAGTAGAGTGTGTGTGTGTGTGTGTGTGTGTGTGTGTGAGGACAGTAATGTATAAAATGAATATAATAAGTTTAATTTAGAACCCAGGGATTCAAAATGTAAATATATGACAAATAATGAATACACACATGCACACAGTTCCCCAGCCGGCAGGGACCAGACTTGATTTAATCCCAAACACAGGTATACAAGTGTGGACAAGTGTGAAGGAAAATTGACTAGTTTAAACAAGATCCGAAGTGTGCAGCTGTATTAGAATAGAGTGTGTCCTGCAGTACAGTGTGCTGTATAAGGACATGCATTGCAGCAAGACAAGTGAGACACTGTGAGTTCAGTTAGTGTTATAATGAAGGGTTTGAAGTTTTGGTGGCATGTCCTGGTTATGATATGGATGATATAAGGTCCTAAACTGTGGAGGAAGGTCATTCTCAGTCTGAAGGCCTTTACGGCCTTTATCAGAATTTTTGCGGCTTTTATCCATTCATCCATTTCCATTCCCTAACAGCAGGGGGCAGTCTCTTTGTGGAGCAACTTGAGGTTAAGGGTCTTGCTCAGGGTAGGTAGGATTCGAACCCATGACCTCTTGAGGCAAGTAGTCTGGAGGCAAGTATCCTACCCACTGAGCTACATCCACCCTAGACAGGAGTTCAGGGGAAGTCTCATGATAATATGTGATAGGCCACGCCCACTAAACAGAAACAAACATGGCCAAACAGAAACAAGTTCCTGCTTGCTGGTTATTCTCCAAATTTTGAGGATTTATTTCAGTCCAAGTGCAGCTTATGCAGTGGGTTATTACCGTTAAAGAGATCGACATAGACAACACGGGTTCTCGCTACGAGACCAGAAGAGTTAAGGCGCCGGTTCGGTGCTTGTTTTAGGGACCGGCACCATTTTTTTCTGTGGTAAAGCGCGGCACGGAACCGGTGCAGTGGAAAAGAGGTACTAGATGCAGCAAAGGAATCGGGTGGAGCTGTGGCCCAGAATGTGGTGGAGCATCCTTTAAGTGCTGGTCCCAGGACGGCCACGGGGAAAACCCACTATCAGTAAACACGGATAAACTCATCGCCCACTGGGGAAACATCAAAACCTACACACAACAGAACCCAACCCAGACAGTGTTTACCTCAGTCTAACGGCCGCACACTTCCAGAGCAAAACACAGGAACACCATTTACTCCCTTTCAGCAATAACTAGCCACCGCTATACAGTCTCTGGGCCTGTTCCTCACCAGGCTCAAAAACCAATCAAAACTCAGCCTGGGTTTGTGGGTTTGTGGGTTTGAGAGCAGAGCTGCTGCAGCCCCTGAGTGGCAGGATCTTATTAGGCCGATCAGTTGAAGGCCTTTGTGTTTCTCCCCCATTCCTCAGATTCACCAAGAGCATTTAATCTCTTCCCACATCAGTCACAGAGAGCTGTGGAGAAAAGTGCTGCCTCAACATCTCTCTCTCTGTCTCTCTCTCTCTCTCTCTCTCTCTCTCTCTCTGTTTAAAGTTGTATGATGGTTCCTGGCCCGTGGCTCCGCTGTTCCTGCAGTAATGGCAGGCGGGTCTGAGTCACTGTGATAAAGCGGTAATTGCTGAGTCGCTGATGATCTAGATTTGAGATTCTGTTTGAAAAGTGGGGCGGCTTGTCTTGCAGAAAGGAAGGCTGTTCCAGCAACGCTCTCTTTGATGTGAGACTTGTAATACATGTCACACACACACACACACACACACACACACACACACACACACACACACACACACACACACACACGAACACACACTGTGTGGCTGGCAAGCACAACCCCTTTCCACTTCAACAGAGACGTTCCTCCTCGCACTCTGAGTAATTCAATTGTGGTTAAAAGTTTGGGGACACCTACTCTTAGATCCATAATAAAACTATTAAAGCATTCACTCATATGACCACATACATCAATAGAATGCTGCAGTATTTTCCAAGTTTTTCAACTTTGCGTCTGACTCATGGACTGTAGTGGTTCGTTGCTTCATTTTACGGTTTTCCACATTTAAAAACTGTAGGGATCTGATGAAATATGAAATTAATAACCAGGCTGCCTTCACTAGACACTTCGGTATTCACTGTAGCAGCTCTGGCCAACAGCTCGAGAGTAATGATCAGATTTCATTTCTTTAATAGAGTCATCTTTTGGATCAAAGTAAAGTCAAGTGGCTCTTTATAGTCACCCATAAACACCACAGCGCAGCACACAGTGTGTAATTCTGTCTCTGTATTTAACACATTTAACCCATTCACCAAGGGAAGCAGGGGGCGGCCACCAATGGGGTCACTCAGGGAGCAGAGTGTGTCACGAGTCATTGTTACCGAGTCCAAATCGAGTCTCAAGTCTCTGAGCTGCAGTGTTTACAGACGGAGACTCTAAATGTGGGATGTTTGAGCTGTAAATGTTGAGCTGTAAATGTTTAGAAGATATGCTAATTGGTCACGCCCCACGATTACAATTGGCTGTTCCTTAGCAGGGGGCGGGGCTGCGTGCTGTGATATGCCCTCACCAACATGGAGGATTTGCCTTAAATGATCTTAAATCTAAATGTTAACTATGGAAAATATATCTCTCACTTTAAATGTGAAACTCCACAGTTAGATGGGTGACCCCTTTCCAACGACCCCTCGAAAACCGCTATTAGCTGAAAACCTAATGGGACAGAAGTAATGGGACACCGGTTTTCGGGTCTTTGGAAAGAGTGCGAGATATGAATAAATAAATCCATGAAATGAACATGGTTTACAAGTTCTGACTCACGAGTCACAGCACCGAGTCCAAGTCAAGTCTCGAGTCACTTAGGGAAGTCTAAAGTCAAGTCTGAGTCTTTGCTTGTGCGACTTAAATGTGGCTGCAGTGACTCTTATGTATTTTTCCCAGAGCTGTACATATATATAAATATATCTCTGAATGTATAAAACAGTTTTACTTGAATTAAAAACATATATATGATTATATCCGCAATTTAAAAATTATATAATTATAGCCACACTATAATGTTGTATTCAGTTATAATACATTAGACAAAGTGAGAAGAAAAACTGACAGTGCTGCTGAAAACGACTTATTTGAGGCATTAAGACATTTTTAATATAATTTATTTTTTCATTCGGGAAGAAATTAATACGTCGGTCTCTTTCACTGCTTATATTTCTTTTAGAAACTAATTTAAAGCATTTAATTTAAGCCATTAGGGTCAAAAGGCTTGAAGATTAGGAAAAACAGACTTTATTTTGCCCTGTTGTGACATTTGCGTTCCCAACACCAGTGCCAGACTCAGACCCGGCTGGTGTGAGACCAGCTAATTAGCTTTTGATGTTAAATTTAACATTTTAGGCTGCTTAATTGCACTTGCGCTATTTTAGTAGGTCATTGCTCATTAATATGCATGTTTTCTTTTGAAAAAAGGCACCGCTCTCCTCCATCCGCTTCGAAAGACTGCGAAATCCATAAATGGATCCATTAAACATGAATTTGCCTGTTTCAAAGGAAACATGTGGGAAAAAAGACTAATGCATTCCAGTAAACAAAATCTCAAATATTTAAAACAAATAATACTTTTTCTGAAAGATTAGTGGACCCATCGCTTAAACACACCTGGACTCAATAAACACTCCTGAACACCAGAACAGGAGATATTAATCCATAAATAAACTCAATAAACACCCCTGAACACCAGAGCAGGAGATATTAATCCTTAAATAAATTCAATAAACACCCCTGAACACCAGAACAGGAGATATTAATCCTTAAATAAACTCAATAAACACCCCTGAACACCAGAACAGGAGATATTAATCCTTAAATAAACTCAATAAACACCCCATAACACCAGAACAGGAGATTTTAATCCTTAAATAAACTCAATAAACACCCCTGAACACCAGAACAGGAGATTTTAATCCTTAAATAAACACTCCTTGATTGATGTTTTAGCATCATTATGCATCAGTGGTTTGAATGCTGTGGGTTAAACATGTCAGACTCTCTGCTTTGCTGGACTCTATTCGATTAGCAGTTCGACTGTATTATCAAAAGATTTGGAGAAGCTTTCCACACTTCTAGTCTGAGTCTGTTTTACCTGTCCTCTGGTCTTCCTGAGCAGTTAAAATGTGTTGTCACTGAGTCCCTGCAGACCCAGACAGACACACGGAGGCTGAACTGGAGGTGTGTTTCTTTGCTGAAGAGTCTGACAGTGTTTCCGCCGCAGACACATGCTTCCTAAAGTCCTGTTACACCGACCCCTTAGATCTGACACCCTGCAGAGCGACGGACCGTCAGGTTCTGACAGAGTTCAGACAGAACATCCTCCCAGCTCACAGCGCACTGACAGGCGAGAGAGAGAGAGACAGAGAGAGAGAGACAGAGAGAGAGAGACAGAGAGAGAGAGAGAGAAAGAGAGAGAGAGAAAGAGAGAGACACAGAGAGAGAGAGAGACAGAGAGAGAGAGACAGAGAGACAGAGATAAAGAGACAGATAGACAGAGCGAGAGAACGTAGGAATGTGGAGAGTGAATAAGCTCTACACATTCGTTAGTGGTGCAGTGAGAACTGAACACAACCTCAAATCCACCAATTAAAAAATGGACACATTTACATAAATCTGTCTATTCAGCCTATAGCAGGTTAGCTCAGCCAATCAGCTTAGGCTGATGTTTGGCGTTTCATTCCATGCAAAGGTCTTGAGCCCTTGGTTTCTTTATATTTTGTAGGAAAATGAGACAATAGATACAGTGATTCACTGCAAACACATATATAACAGTATAAACACAAAGAAGGTGAGTTTAATTCTATTCAGTTTTAATGGAAGCCAATCTCTTTCCTGTCATTCCTTCTTTACGTTTTTCAGTAAGAGTTCTCTAGGCTTCTTGAAGGACTCTTCAGTAAATTGGAGATCTGGGCTTTGGGGGCCGATCCATGACCAATAGTGTTCCTGTTCTTTTCTGTTGAGGTGCTGTGACTGTATTGACGGTGTGTTTGGAATCATTGAGGTTTTTGCTGAAAAATCAGACGCTTTCCAGATTGTGTTGCGGCGTGGTTCAAGACTTTTGCACAGTACGGAATGTCATTTTCAGATTCTGTTTCTACAGAAGTGCATAAGGTGACCTGGTGAATAGCCTCGCTGATAATTAACCACCACCTCAAGATCAATCCCAGCAAGCCTGAGCTTCTTCTCATCAAAGGAAGTCCTTCACCAAGCCATGACCTCATCGTTTCTGTCGGGAACTCGGCTATCGACCCTTCTAAGAGGGTCAGAAATCTTGTGTCCTGCTGAATGAAGATCTGTCTTTCTTGCCGCAGGTTGACCAGATCTCTAGAACATGTGGAGACCTTCTCTACAACATCAGAAGAATCCAACCCTTCTTCACCACAAAAGCTACACAGATTCTTGTCCAGTCCCTGGTCGTATCCAAACTGGATTACTGCACCTCTCTATTGGCTGGACTCCCACTCCCAAGGGAACCAAACCGCTTCAGCTGATTCAGAACCAGCTGCCAGGTTAGTGATCAACATTCCCACACCTTTACTAAGGAGCCCTCACCTTCTTTAAATCTGCACTATCACACTTTTAGTCTTCTTTTATTGGTTTTCTTTGTGTTCTTTTGCCTGGTTTGCCTATAAACATAGGTTTGACTTGACAGTCCATTAACAGTTTTGCACTTTAATCGAACGATATGAGGTGAAGTTTGGTGCTGTGTTTGGGTCGGGTGGGGTCTGGGCTCGGACAGAACCTTATCAGACTGTGTTTATTTTACTTACATTCCGACATCTACTGCGCTTGGCATTCTGGAGTGGTCACTGCTACACAACAGTGTCTTTAAAGGAATGTTCGGATTTATTATTTTCTCAGAAACACTCTTTTTACCAACAGAGTGTTTATTTAGAGCATATAGTACTAAAACTATGGGCCATCACAAGACCCAGTCACACCGTAGAATCACAATAATCAGGGTCACTGTGTCCTCGGGTCTTTATATGAATCATGGATAAACATTTTAAAGGTCCAGTATTACAGAAAAACAGTGTGAATTTCTCTCTCTGTATTTGACCCGTTTACCAAGTGAAGCAGTGGGCAGCCAGCAGAGCAGCGTGGGGGTCATTCCCTTGTTCAAGGCTACCTCAGTGGTGCCACTAGCAGTCCTGGGATTTGCACCCCTGACCTTCTGATCACCGGGGCAGCTCCATCCCTAACCATTGAGCCACCAGCTGCCCTTAAACACCGCCACGGTTCTCTCGGAAACTATGGCAACAATCAGTGAAGAGCTTATTTGCATATACATGTCTTAAAGGTACAGTTACTGAATTCTAAAGTGTCAAATTGGTCCAGTAAAAGTGACCAGTTTGATCATTATTATTTTAGTACAGTTTTTTTCTGGAGCTGCTTCTCCTCTGAGACTGTTGGAGCTGTTGGTGAAATCCCTCCCAGTGCGCGGCTTATCGACTGGAGAAGCTGAGTATCGATCATTTAAAGATGCGATTTTTGTGGTCGAGTCGCCTTTGTTATTTATGCGGAGAGAGCCAAGAGTCACTACACAACACAGTGAACTTAAAATGTGCTTAACCTTCCCTTAATTTACCCTGAAAATACACCAACATTTTTTTGAATTAAGTGGAAAATGTCCCTTAATTTTACCTTAAAATTAGATTTAAGGCCTAAGTGTGAAACTACTTAATCTTACATTTAAGGCGTTATTTCAGGAGGTTCTATTATTTAAGGGGCAAATTTGAAAAAGTAAGAGAAAATTCTGTAGTTTTATACCTTAATCACCTTAATCTGTGGATGTTTCCCCTTAAATTTCCTTAATTTCCTGTGTTCTACTAAATAATCCGCATGTAAACGATTGTTTTAGTGTTTCTAGTTAGCTAGCAAGCTGCTAGTCAGCTCAGTTAGCCGTTCTGAAACTTTTCTGGCTAAAAAATATGTTTATATTGAGCCTGAAGGACACTAAAGTGTTGTAGAGTGACGGGTTATGTTAGCCAGTAATTTTACTATGAATTTCTCAGCTGTTTGTGTCTGTGACCTCACACATAGCTCCGCCCCCCACCCCTGTTTTAGTATGTGCGCGTTAAATATAAATGTAACTTGCCTGCAACCGCACTTTGCAATTTCTTGCAGAAATGCTTTCTAGTGAATTCCCGTTACTTTTCTACATTTCACTGCAAAAAATAAACGATCTTGAATTTCAGTCAGTTAACATTTCTCAGCGATGTAATATTTCACCCTCTGCTCCAGAGGAGGGTGAGTTTACATTTTTTGCACTTTATCTCAATTAAAAAAGTCCGAAATCAGCAAATAACTGGAGAAGAACGTTAAGTGATGGAATCACCAGGAGAAGAAAGTTCGGCACTTCTCTGGGATGAGACTGAGCTGAAAGTTCCTCCTCAGATTGGGCCGTTAATGAGTGATCTCCAGTCGGGAGCCTGTTTAATTATCTTCAGAGGCGTTTTCGGGCCGGCGCCGCTCTCCGCCGCGTTGTGTGTGAGGAGAGGCGTGCGGTGGCTAATCAAACCCTCTTAACTCCTCAATTATTTCCCATTACAGGGGAGCGGCAGCGCTGCCTGCTCAGTTCGCTGGTG
>JBBPDC010000023.1:0-32034 GCA_037974485.1 Hemigrammopetersius urotaenia
TGTGATTAATAATCGTGATTTCAATATTGATCAAAATAATCGTGATTATCATTTTGGCCATAATCGTGCAGCCCTAATGGGGACGGTACCTTGCTCAGGGTACCTCAGAGGTGCCCAACGTGACCATAATGTTCCGCCTTACTTTACTACTTGAGATTACTTAATCTCAGAGTGCAGATTAAATCAGAGTGTAGTTTGAGGCAAGTGTGTGACAAGTAATAGAAATTTGATAAGTACACATTTCCATAAGTTTCTACTTGTTAGTTACACTAGCCTCATAGCTCCAGTAGAAAACTACAGTAGCCAACAGACTACAAGGACTATGGTAAACAAAGCTAAGTAAAGCTTTATATAGGCTAATATACACATACTTATATATTTGCATACACATGTATATATTAATAGGTTTGTAATATTTTTATAGTGTTCTTTTTATACTATACTGTAGTGTTGCTGTAGCATCTATCCATGTGCTACTTCAAAAAATTCAAGTTTCTGGAACATTGGGGAGTGTGCTGGGGCTACTCACCAATGGCGCTTCGTAAGTCGTGGATGTAGACAAGAGCATTGCTAGAGCCAGAGGCCAGAAGACAGTGCAGCTCAGGATGGTCTGAATGCTGGTGATGCCAGCGGAGTGTGTTAATGATCTTATGGTGTTGCTGCACAGTGCACAGCAGCTTCAGACTGGGTGTCTCATACACTTCTATAGAGCTGCAAATCACAGAGAGCATACTTAGCTCTGACAAGCTGTCATGTAATAGGTTGTACATCTGCTCTAGCTGAGAGACTGAAAGAACATGCTTCATTAAACTCCCCTGCTTGCTGGTCTGTTGTAAGTTTTCTATGTTAAACTGTTTTTACAGGAATGAAAAGGCCTCTCAGTATATTGGGAACATGGTTTATGTCTTCTATTACACCAAAAATGGAGTACAAATATCCAAATTTGTTCATCATGCACATTTGACTAAAATTTAAATTAAATTTACACAAATTAAAATATGAGAATAGCATCCTATTATGAGAGAACCACCCACCCATCTTCATTTCCAACAGCTAAAACTTTCCCATCTGGCTTCCAGCTGAGGTCTGTGTGCAGGGGGAGTTTATGCTGCATAAAACAAAGACATTTCTTAAGAAAGATGAATAGCGATAAGATCAGCAGGTGAAGGCAGCAAGTTGATGTATGAAGGGAGTACATGAAAACTCTAAACCAAGAGGTTTTTTGTCTAAGCGAAGTAGAAGTGATCAGTCATGCGTATATGAACTGACTTACTTTGATGTTGTTGGTTTCACGGATGAGTTTGTCGATGTTACTAGCCTCTCCAGACAGCTTCCAGGGGTCGTGCTGAAAGATGACCCCCTCTCCACCACAGCTGTACAGGTTGTATGAGGGCTTGTCACCAGAGCCTCCTGAGATTAGAACAAACATACACACAAAATGTACATTTAAACCATTTTTGCTATTATTGAAAGATCTTAAGAAAATACATGGAATGCTAAATGCCAGTGGTGTGCCCTGAAATTGTGACAGTAGGATTGCCTACTAAATTTAATTTGTTAGGATCATGCTTGTATTTATTCTCTGCAAGTACATTAGAACCATGTTTGCTGCATAGATTTGGCTGTAAAATGCAACAGTGACTGTGAATATGAAAAAAGAACGAACATGCACACAAAATGTGCATTTGAACCATTTTCACTATTACTGAAAGATCATAATGATTTTTTTTCATGACATTAATTTTAAAGGAAGCCTTTGTTAATCTTATTTACCATTACATAATTACCATTTAAATATGTGGTGTTTCCAAATAAGTATCTGAAACTAAAAAAGTTTATATTTATGATGATAATAAACCATCATTGTAGTGTGTTGTTTTATTTAACTGCCAAAAGCATTAAAAACAAGATATCTGAACACTAAATACCAATTTAAATGAATCTGTGCATTGTTCTTCTGTTCAGGTGTTATTTGCTGCAAATCACATGCTCAGTCAAACACTCTCCTGATCAGTCATGGTCTTGATTGACTTTCATTTTACTTTAAAACCATACATGTATAAATATTTTAAAAATACAAACTAAGGTAAATTACTATAATAACCTTCAAATAACCACACCCATCTATAATGAACACAACATATGCTTATCATAACTTCCCCCGCAGACTCAGGCCTGCATATTCCGTCCTTTAAAACTTAAAACAGCCCAGATGTGCCAATGAAATCCCAGGGGAGGAGCATGGGGCAAAGCGCCCAGCCAGCAGAAAGAGTGTAAACAAATTACTCCCCGCCTCCACTTCCCTGTCAGCAGCTCTCTCAAAACCAAAGCAATTATCTTTGTCTTCTCCGAGACTGATGACAGATATGGCGATAAAAGTGTCATGCCACGCTGGCCCAGGCACAAATGAAGTTTCTGCCTCTCAAATTCCCCACAGAAAGTGCCTGCGAGGGAAGGAACCTGTGCTTCTATGCCAGCAGCTTGCTCAATTACCACTGCACATTAAGCATGTGCCGGGCGACGCTCTGCACTGATAGATGTCTCTTGGCATCACTCCTAGTTTGTTTGCCGGGCCGCAGAGAGTGCCATGAATTAACTTGTTCAAACATCAAAAAGCGACTTACCAAATGATAGAGGTGGAATGGAGGGCCCCCACTCTAGAGAGTAGACCGTCCTACGGTGGTATGTGCTGGATATCTGTGGAGGCCTGCACACACACACAAAAATAAATCACATTGTAGTTAAGACAGAGATGGAAGAGGTAAAAGGTTAACCAGCAGGCTAAGTTTGCAAGAGAGGGAAACATGACTGCAGGCGCTTTTACTTGTTACAATAAGCTTCATAGATGCCCACTTTGCCGTCATCTGTGCCAAAGGCTAAGGAGCCTTCCTTCACCGGATGCCAGGCCAACTGTTAAATAGCAAAAAAAGAGATATAAAAAAAAATGTGCAGTGATCAAGGGTACCATTGTTAATTTCAGGTTCCATCAAACTCCAAATGCCTTCTCCTAAAATACTATTGTGACAGCAGCATCTCGGAAATTGAAAGTAGAGCATTTTTTTAAACCCAAACAATAAGTGACCACTCCCATATACCACTCAATGTGAATGTTTGAGGTAAAGATATTCTACGTCATGTCGTCTGCAGTGTGTGTGTTTATGTATTATCAGGTACACATTTTGTATTTGCTGTAACTCCAACATTTATTACAGTATAATTATTTTACTAGAAAAATGATTACTACTACTAGTAGTAGTAATAATAACCATAATATAATCAAAAACCAGAAGATGTTTTAGATGTGGCAAAAAGTTATTGAGCTTTGATGGAAGATAATGAGAAATCAAGAATTTTGACTGTTAATGCTGTTAAAGTAAACAAACAAAAAACCAACATTCACTTCCTGTCACTTACTGCAGTAACTTTAGATTTGATGCTCTGCCAGTAGGTCTTGGTCTCGTACGGGTTGTGGATGGAAAGAGTGTTCCATACACGGATCATGTTGTCCCCAACTCCCAAAGCCAAGCACCCCGTGCCCACGGGAGAGAAGTTCATCGAGTATACAAATCCTCCCAATGTGGGAAGAGTCCAGCAGTACTCCAGAGAACCTAGGTCCCAGCATTTAATCTGAACACAATAACAAAAATACACAACAGTTTTGACTGGGGTGGACAATATGGCATGATACTTCAAAAAAATAATGATAGGCCATGATATTTCTTAAGCTGCTACTAACAAAAAGATCCAGTAATTCCATATTAAAACATATTATAAAAAACAATTAAGACAAACAATTTGAATTCAAAATTTAAAACACTGTACTTGCACTAAATCAAACAAACAGCACAAGTTGTGATGGTCAGCGTTCTTTAAGTACCACAAAAAAGCACACAAAGGTATATGGTGCTTAAGATCAGACAATATCTTGTTACATTAGCTGGTCTATGTTTAAATACAAAGATGTAAATAAAGTAATTCTGGTAATTGCTTTTTCTCATTCTCATCCTGTTTAAAAGCTACATTTATAGAATAATCAGTTTTAACAGTGTTGCACTTCATTCACTTAATATTTAAGTAGGCAATTGGTTTTTCCATTCAAGAATAAAAAAAATGCTTAATTTAAGCTGGTGCATTTAAAAGAAAATGCATGTATTTAAACTGTGACTTTAGATAACAGAAGATGCTGAAACAGTGCTAGATGTTTTGTATTAGTGCATTGATATTAATAGATTTCCTTGTAAAGCTTTATTTTGTAGCTCTCAAACCCGGGAGCAACACAACAAAAAAATGTTGGTTCCTTTTGTTATCACCAAGGTGTATTGCCATTAGAAAATGAACAAGCAGAATCCTCTAGGGAAAAAACACTGACAGTAACGGGTACTGAAAACATTTCACTGGACAGGGAATTTTGTCCCCGGAGCGAAAGTGCAAACTGTGGCCAATTTACAAATGGTTTGAGTTGAGGAATTCAATAAAGTGTTCAGCCAAAAATGTGTTTCATATAACCCCCTGGGATAAGCTTTCCTGGAGAGTCTCTTTCTGTACCTCTCTGTCCATGGATGTGGTGATCAGCAGCTCTTTGCCCCCCACACACACTGAGCTCATGTTGAAAACGATACGGCTGTGGTTCTGACCCTCAGTAGACCCGCCCAGCAGAGTCCACTTCTGCTTGCCTGACTTTGTGAGGTCCCACACCACAATCTCTCCACTGTACATGCAGAAACAAAACCAAACAAATCATATATCAACAGAAACTTAATTAACTTATGGACAAGGAGTAATACAAAAGCAAAGATACAATACATTACAAAAACACAAAGGCTTTTACCCAAAGCAACTGGAAACAACTTGTGATGGTCTTCCTTGAGGCCAGTGCACAGAGAGCCAGAGCCTTTCTTTCACCCCAGGGTCCACTCCTGCCCCTCGTCTCTTCAAAAATGGAAGCTTCAAGGTCATCACACCTACAGGAAGAGCCACAGAGGACCACAACATGCTGAATGATGCCATTGGAGGCTACAGCACCTTTCATGAACATCTCTAAATATAAAGGACTGTACCAAAAAAAATTGTCACACCTTTGCCCCTGGCTGTGCTCCAGATTCTAACAGTCTGATCTCGACTCCCAGAAACAAGATAGCCTCCAGCTTCTGTCTCTGTTAGTCCACTAGATGTATCTGCTGACATTAAGAATAGTGGAGATGAGTAAAGGAAACATAAGGGTGCATGTGTGATGAAAGTGCTTTGCCTTAGACATTTAAAAAGGAATTCCTGCAACATTCTTTGGTTAAGGTCAATCAGAGCCTTTGATACACAATTCTAGAGAAACCTTGTGATGTGATGTCATACTAACCAGAAGTCTGAAAAGTTTAATCTCTCTTAAAGCTACATTACAGTACAACATTACACAAATTGGTTACGAATTCGCTGAACAGGTCACATATGAAGACAGACTGACTTCAGCTGTCATTAACCCTTCTGAACAACTTACCTGACATTTAAGCTATTGAAATATGTGTAAACGCTATAAGAATTCCCGAAATTCCCCTCTACCCCCCCATCTATGCGTCAAACATTTAGGAAGCTGATCACACACACCAGTGGTGTCTTCTGGCCGGCTATACAGATCATCTTCTGTGAGCTCAGGACACCAGGCCAAGGCATGGATCTCCTCATCATGACCTCGCAGCCGGTGGACCACCTCTCCTTTCTTGCTGATGTCTATTAGCACAATCATTCCGTCCTTATACCTTTGAGAAAAAAGCAAAACATCAGACTCACACAGAAAAAGACACAGAGGCTTCACATGGTATCCTATTTGTACAATCTTACCCAAGTGCGATGTGGTTCTCATTGTGCGGGGAGCAGGACAAGCAAAATATGGTTCTGGGTTCAGGAAAGAAGCTATGGGTGTCGTTTCTGCCGTGCCAAAAGCACACCACAATGCCCTTCTCATCTCCAGAAACAACCAGACCCTTCTCCACTGGAGACCAATGGATGGAGGTGATGGTGTTCTAAACAAGCATAAGCACATGTCACTACTTTGCCCACCACATAATTAGTTCAGACACTACAATCAAATACTACAAGACACTACAACCAAACTGACACTCCACAGGACTTACCTTATGAACAGCGTGCTCTGCCAACACAGCCTTCCTCTCAATATCCCAGATCTTCACCGTTTTGTCATCTGACGTGCTGGCACAGAGGTACTCTTGCCCCTCGTGCTGGCAGAACGCAAAGCCAGAAACTCTCTCAGTGTGACCACAGAGCTCACCTGCTAATAAAGAGATAACATTGAAGCAAATGTAGGACCTAGGTGCATAACGAAGAGTATTAGAAGAGTAATAATGCTCCTGCCTATGACTGTTGCTGAGGCTGCAGCCACTTTCACCAAGTAGATTGTGTTTTTAGCTCCAAAGCCAAGCACGCCAGCCTGGTTTACATCACTGCAGCGGGAGCAGTACCAGTTGGGAGAAGCTGGGAGCAACCTCTCACGCATCCTGAGATGACTATTGTGTTCTGCGTCCGAGAGAGAAAGGGACATCAGCGTTTCTCAGCAAACGGCTAACAGCTAACTGCTCAGTTCACCCATGCTGCCGGTCCTCCATCAAACTAGGGAAACCGCCCGTCGATGCAAAGTGTCGCAAAACTGTACCACCTTTTCTAAATTATGCTTTAGATTTTTAATAATAATATGCTGTAAATGGTCTTTTTTTCATTCGTGTGTTTTAACCCTCTTTTCGTTGCAGCATAGACAAATAATGTAGCATTTATCGCGTTCATTAATATCTTTGCGACTCTGGTGGACGGTTTTCGTCAGTTGAGTGGTCACCATGGCGGCCCCTGTTGTGACAACGAGTGGTGAGTTGTGTTAGCTTTTGTCGATTTTACCTTTTTAAAAAGCTAAACTACATTTTACACAGTATGTATTGCATTGATAAGTTATGTTATCTGTCCCACAGGTGTTCCACTCCTCAGTCGCTTGGCTGGTCACATTCATTCGAGGTTTGTGAGAAGTTTTTACGACATTAGCCACCTTAGCTAGCCATCAAGGACAGAGACGTACTGATGTTATTCACACACGTGCCTGTGTATCATATATTACACATTAATGAGTACTGATGTGCAGTGTCAAAGTGTGTGTCAACTGGATGTGTGTTTGTAAATAGCCATCGATGTACACAAGCCGGTTTATTCTATTAGTTACATTTGACTTGTACTCATTTACACTCTTAGTCCGTGTTATCAACTCTTTCTTAGGTGCACACATCTACCATGTGCCTACACTCCGTTTTATCAGCTCCACTTTTCTATGGCTTACAAATATAGTTGTTTCCTTGGCACAGCTGGTGGCCCGATGGTTAGGGAGTTCCCCATGACATCAAAAGGCCAAAGGTTCGAATCTCAGGGCTGCTAGCTGGTGCCACTAAGGTAACCCTTGCGTGAGATAACTGCATCACCTGATGAATGGGTTAAATACAGAGAGAGAATTTCTTACAGGTCACACTGTGTTTTGTGCTCTAGTGTTCACATGTGACTATAAGGGGCCACTTTACGTTATGTTGTGTTGTCCTTATCTGGCTCATCAAGTGGTCAGATGTGTGTTGAGCTGGCACAAGTACATGTGTCTCCTTGAGTCATTAGTGGTCAGTTTCTGGCCACAGGACACTATTGGCTGGATGTGGGAGTTGGCAGACTATTCAGAGTCTTGCAGTGACACTGAGGAGTACTCACACAAACAGTCTCGAACACACTAACATTCAACGATGATTGTATGTACAGCTCTGTCCTAAGTAGAGCTGATAGAATGGAAGAAGAGTATAAATACCAGGTCGGTGTCTAGTTCCCTGGTTAGTGATTTTATATTGATCTTATGCTGAACAGTAGCATGAAAATAATGTTATTTTTATACATAAATGAGAGGTTAAGACAAAACAGGTATGAAAAGAGCAATGAAAATAGACAGTCCCAATTTGTTCCTTTTCTGTTTGACAGCTTTGTTTTGCTTGCATGTATTCTGTGCTCCAGATTTCTCACCCCCTGCATGCAGGCATCCTGGTATACTACTACAGTAAGCACCAAGAAATGGGAGAGTAAAAATCGCATTAAATATCCACCTCAGCAGAAAGATGAGTCCCCCAGACCAGCTGTTAGTGTCTCTTTTTCCACATTCTGGCAGTAGTGACCATTGACATTTTTTTAAATCATTTTCTTTACATCAAGTCATTTTCTTTACATAAAGTGCTCACTCTCCATTTCAGGAGATATTTCACTGCAGACGCCAGGTCAAGTACAGCAAAGACAAGATGTGGTACCTAGCAAAGCTGGTGAGTGACACTGACCAGTCAGAAGAACAGTGCTGGTTATTAATCTGTACACTTCAGTATTTTTTTACTTCCTTGTTTGTTTACTTATGCATTGATTGAATTTCTACAGTGGTTCTCAATGCAGTTTACTATAGAAACTATAGTAGGAGCTTCATAACATTGCTGACCTTTCATAGAAAATAGAAAAACATTAAATCAGTCCTGTTATGTCATAATGATATTCATAGTAAACTTGATTAAGGGTTTAAAAGACACAATTCTTGCTTTTCCAATATCATCCTTCAAAATGCAATGACTTTTTCCTGTCTCAAAACAAGGCTTGGAAAATAATTACCATGTGTTTCCTTCTCTTACTTCTACCTGTCACTGCCCAAAAACACCTAGCTAGCACAGAGGCGCTCCTTGATACCCTGTTTTGCTTAGAAACGTCATTGTACGAAATGGAAAAAGCACTGTATGAACTCACATTGACTAACACATTTATGCTGAATTAAAACAATTGGTGTATGTAGATAACAGACTAAATAAGTGTAATTGAAGGGGTTCAGCATATGCATGCTTGGAAGTGTAAATTATGCTTTAGGTCCAGATAGAGAAGGAAACTAAGTCCCGTGATTAACTTACAAGATTGCTAAAACATTTTGAAGCATTTGGCTGACTTTGTGACATTGCTTGGAAGAATCTGTTGAATTTTGAGAGGTACTTGATATTTCTTGTTGCTCTTCTGAAGACACCTGAACTGAGAGAAGGCACATTTATGTTGTAATCTAAAGTTTTTTTACAACTTGATCTCAATAATTTGTGTAAAGAGAATGCCTTATGTACGTTATCATAGCTGCACATGGATGTTACATTCAAAACCATCAGCTGATGAGGTTTTCTTTCAACAGATTAGAGGAATGACTATCGATCAAGCCCTTGGTCAGCTTGAGTTCAGTGACAAGAAGGGAGCCAAAATAATAAAAGAGGTACCTAATCAACCTTTTAAACTCAAACTGTCTTCATACCTGATTAGTAGTCTTTGTAATCTGTCTTCCACCAAATGGACATACTGTTGTGCTTTAATTATATTATATTGTTCTTGATAGGTTCTTTTAGAAGCTCAAGAAATGGCTGTGAAGAACCACAATGTTGAATATAAGTCAAACATGTATGTTGGTAAGTGTTTATAATATTTAGTTATTTGATAAAAGTTATGATTTATATGTGGTACTGTGTAGTAGTGTACTAACTATACTTTCCAAGACAGTGTATGTAAACTATCATAAACTTTACTTATAGTAATTTGATAGTTTAAGTAGAGTTTTGAACCTTATGTCGTCCTACACTGATAAGCCACTTCACTAGATACACTTACCATATATCTAAACTCACTGTCCTTTTTAACAGCTTAAATGACTAAGCAGTATGACTGTATGTAGTGAAATGAAAGGTGCAGACTAATTTAGGTTGTTCAATGCGATGGTCTATTATGCTTGTTTGTTTATTAGCCGTTCTCTTAGTGAGGTAATTAGTTGAATTAGTTTTCTTCTCTCCCTAACAGCTGAGTCCTTCTCAGGCAAAGGCAAATATCTTAAACGCATTCGCTACCATGGTCGAGGCATGTTTGGCATCATGGACAAAGTACACTGTCATTATTTTGTGAAGCTGGTGGAGGGTGCGCCTCCTGTGGTGGAGCCGAAGGATGCATTTGCCCAGGCCAAGGAGTATGTGGAAAAGTTGAGAAACCGGACGATCATCCACTCCCTCTAGCTTAAACATCTGCTCACCAAGCTACTATGTTTATGTAAACAATAATAATGGAATAAACAAATCACTTCACCTGTTTAAAATGTCTGTCTTGATTGGACTTTAATTGGGTCGTTTCAGGTTCCTGCATTTTGACCATCAGGTTCTTGGAAGCATTCTTAAAGAGATTGAGCTGAACAAGAGCAGGGCTTAGAACAAGCCCTTTTGTGTGACCTTACTGATCTGTGCGGTGCAGCTACATGACATTTCCATTCATGACATTTCCGTCTGCGACGTTCTTCATTAGCTGGTTGATGAGTGTGGCCTTGGCCTTTTCCTGTAACCTTTGATGGCACTATCCAGTTTTATATTGTCATGCGCCCTTTCAGTGTGAACATGACCAGACTTGTTCCACTCTCAAATGTGGACAGTAGAGCAGCTGATCTGTAATGATGACTTCCATTTTCCATCTTTTAAGTGTTTGCAATAGACAGTGTACCAAAGAACTGAACATTATTTTGTATTGCTGAATAATTTGAAGTATTATAATTAGTATTGCCTCATTTGTTAAGATAGTCATAATTGAAATGTGCAATTTAAGCCACTCTCTGGCAGTCGACACTTGAAATAAAAAATTTGCATTTGATTACAATTATGCAGCCTGATAATGTGTTGGAATGTTCTGATGTTCATCATCATGATTAAAGATACAATGCAAGACCGGACCAGGACAGACTGGGAGCTAATTGTGCATTGTGTCAGATATGTTTTTCGTATCTTTTCTGGATTTTGTCCATGTCTACACCAGCAGTCTAAATTTTAAAGACTTCGGCATGGGGAGGAGCAGTCCAAATGTTTTGTTCATAAAATAAAACTGGATTTGAGTCAGCTGCAGTTTTGAGGAGCCAAATCACCTTGAAGTGTCCCAACTTTACTCCCTCGCGTCTGCTAGAAACAGGCAGAGGCCTGTGTTTTGTTTTGCTGTTTCATCATTCCCCTCATTAAATCAAGAGTCAGGTGATGATACGGGTTGCTTCATCTGATGCTGCATTATGATGGGGACTGCTGTTTCAGGGTTTTCATTTTGCTTTCAGCTCAGGGACCTGTTGCCTAAAGAAATTCCTAACATTTTTGATGTACTCTCATGCAAATATCAATCTTATAACCTTTGATCAGTTCAGATAAGTATGTTGTTTAATAAATAACATTCATGAGCATTTGACATAAGTGGTAAGGAGAGGGCAGTACTGCAAAGCTCTTGGAAACAAAACACATCCACAGCTTGTTTTCTGTAGGACTGGAAAATTGTTTTAATTTTACAGGGATTTGCAGTATGACGCAGTATGACGGAATTATTCATCGAAAAATAATTCACAGTCATCCTTCTCCTGCCTTACCATGAAACATTTTATAGAGTATCTGTGGTGCTAGACATTCATTTATGATTTTGCTGATCTAAAAGCAGTATCCCACAGCCAATCCCAGGCTTGACCATTATATTAGAAGCTGAAACTGATCCTCGTTCAGTGGAGCAAGCAAGGCTGGCTTCCATCAGAAGCACGGCTTTGTGACCACTTTCTAATTTCCCCATAGTTCTATGTTCTTGGTGTAACATGGGGCAACTCCTGAGGCAAGGGGCTCTTCATCTTGCTGCCTACAGTGTGCACTCAAATAAAATGCCATCTCCTGGCCCCAATTTGGGCAGACAAGTGCCCTCAATTTCAGGTTAGAGCCCCTGGTCTATCCCCTCGATGCTGGAGCTCAGAGCACCGTGCTACAATAAGAAGAGCAACTGCTCTCTCTGCTCATGATTTCTATTGCTGGAGTGCAGTTGCACCCAAGTACACTATTTCTTTAACATTCAACATAAAGCTAATACAGCTTCATTGTGGTGCAATGGTCTCATTATCTAATATTAGCTTATTCATTTTAGGATGTGTCATATTTATGTTTGTGGTCTGATGTAAAAACCATGTTGCACAGTTGGCATCTTGTTACAACAGTAGTGAAAAATGGGTTGCAGTGTTGATTAAGAAAGAAATTAATGTGACTTTTTGCCTTACAATGTCCTACATGTACCTCTCCACCATGACTGGACTGTAAAAACTATGCTGTAGGCTGGAACCCAATTTCAAACCTACTAGGAATAAAATATCTGTTTTTTATCAACAATTGTGCACAATTGTGACCCCAAGATTCACTAGAATTTTTACATTAGTACACTACAGTGATAGCTGGTCATGATGTTGGAAAGATGGGCTACACTTGTCAATAGTACAAGCATTGTAGCATTACAGTCTTTCTGAGTAGAGCACTGAAAAAGTTAAATGAGTAAACTAACTGGTAATTTAAATATTGAATGGTGATTTGTACAATTTCATCTGTAATTCTTATTTTTTATGCACTGTTAATGGCACTTGTCCTTCTAGTCATTTGTAAACAGCAAGTAAAACTTTTAGGGTGTCAAAAATTAAAGCTTAATTTGATGCCCATTTTCTCTTTATAAGAGAGGTTGGAATTAGCCTTGTCCATCTAATTATCATTTTATAAAAGCAAAATTCCCTTTTAAGATGTTTAAAATGCATTACTGGGGGCACACCATAACATTTGGAGGAAATATGGTAGTTTTACTTCATTCGTTGAAGCTGAAAAATAAATTAACAGTCAGATCAATGGAATTACTATTAATAGGTAGCAAAGTAAGGTAAACTACAAAGGTTACTGCCTGCTAACTTTTATTTTAATGTCATCTGAATAAAAAGTATAATAAAGGAAAGGTATAATACAATATAATAAAGACTTGAATCACACATTAGATTAATTAACAGTTCTCACTAACTGTAACTTAGTGAGCCCACAATTTCAGTTCTTATCTTTTCAGTCATGAAGGCTACTTCATGCAAAGCTAATACTAAAAGCTGAGACAAGCATATAAGCTGTTTCTACATTTTATTTTATGTTTGCTAGAATTGTCAGATAAAGGGAAGAATTGTTGTGCCACTGTTTACAAATGAACTAGATTTTACTATCATTTTTGTGGGGCTGTATAAGTTTATAAGTAATGAAGGAACTATTTTTTCTTCATACAAGAACTACAAAGAAGGATGGTAGAAACCAAGACTATAAACAGAGCCTCTGAAAGTCCCCTTACAAGTATATAAATTGTAATCCCAATCCATCCTTTATTTCTTGGCTTTGATAATGTCTCTAAAACGAGTACTTGAGGCTCTTTCCTGTACTGTGATTAGCGCCACTTCTAGCCAACGTCAGAACACTGAAACACCATTTCCGCTATGTTTTACTGAACTGGTGGATTTTTTTTACTTCTGATTCTGATATACATACACATTTTAGGAAGGATTCATATGTACATTTGTGCTTTTATTAATATAAGTATTAATATAGTATAAGTAAATATTCATGAACTATGAAAGAAGAATGGTAGAAACCAGGACTATAAACATGCACACTGAAAATCCCCTTACCATTATATCAAATGTAATCCCAATACATCCATATATATCCTCTTAAAGTGGAGCCCCGTGTAAATCCAGCACAGTATATTCCTAAATAGCCCTACATTCAACTGTTAGTACTGTTAGTTCAGTATATCCTCAAAAACTCATGTTATCCCATTTTATCCCCCAATAAATTGCTTTTTCCACATAAAGCTCTATCAGGTGTGGAAGAACATGGAAAATACAAGACCTTACAAGGAAGTGGGTTGGTGATAACTGAAAACCTTTGTTCTTAAATATGTCAGGTTTAACAGTTAGTGCTAATTTGTAGACTTTCTGAATAAACTTTTAGAAGAAAGGTTGTCTTCAGCTAACTCTTGCCTCATGTGCCATATATAAATCATAAATTGCACATGCTGCTGTGCTTTGGACAAGAATAAGATCTATAAAAATCTGCAGCATACACAGAATCTCCTGTTTTGGGATGGGGAAAAAAAGACAGCCCAGAGAATTGATTGTTTATCTTTTATTCAACCACATCAACACATGTACTTCTTCAGCTATTCCTCCAGTGAGTCTCCAGAGTAGCCCTGAGACTGGGTAGTGGCCGTAATCTACCACAAACCATGTTTCCATGTCTTCCTGGCCAGGCACTTGTTCCTCAGATTTTTATGAAGTGAGAGGAAGTATAAAATATGGATAAGTTCAATCAAGACAAGGGCAAACTGGAACCCATCCTAAAGCTTTGTGGGCCCCGCCCCACCATGCTGAGGCTGTGCTGGCTCGGCCTTTTCTCCTGCTCCTTTGCTTCACACTGTTGTAACTTCTGGATAAAAGATTAAAGCCACTGAATAATACATTCCGGCAGTCATAGGCAAAATTTCCAGAGAGTAAATTATGTGAGATATGCACAGGGAACCTGGTGCCGAGATTTTAAAAAGTGTGTTGTAAAAGTAAAATGGTTGTGTTGTTTATGTTGTTGTCTTGTGTTTGGAGGTTAACTTAGTAAAGCTGTGCTGATCTAAGTTGAATCAAAGCTCAAGTAGGAAAAACAACACATATTTCTCCTTTTCTCAAGCTAGAACCTTCTTCATGAGATAAAAAGCCCCAGGGATGGTCTGACTGAGATGCGCTACCTACTGATATGTGTTACTTAGTGGTTGTGCGCATGCGTGGATGCACAATCAGGTAGCGTTTTTTGATTGAGCAGCAGAACTTGTCAAAACACCAGCACCAATCTTGGAAGTACCTGGGGGTGTTCAATTTTTTTTCACTCAGTGCTGTGATGGGAACAAATTATGTTAGCTTGCTAATAAAATCCATCACCGACACCCTTTGGCCCACAAGCCCGCACTATATATAAACCAAACAAACACTTTCATTCAGCCCTGCCTCAGAGTAATATTTATCTTGGTGCACTCTGAGAGTATGAGAGAGAAAAAATTGCAATGTGAAAGCTTTGTTTTTGGAGGCTTATTTGGCCAATGTCTTGTCAGTCTAAATCTTAACTTAAGCCCAATTGTGCTCGTAGTTCAATTTATTTATCTTCTTTTATTCCCATCCACATTGCCCATAGATATGACTGGGCCCAACAGACGTGATCTGATGAAACGTGACAGTCACAGAAAGAGTGGAGAATGTGCATATAGAGTGCATCTGTAATCCAATTACTGTCTGCTTTCACTTCCTCTTTATTTGATACACAGAAGTAGAAAAAAGGCAGTGGTGATGGGCTAATTCGGCACAGCAGCAGTGATAATGGAATAACAAGGGTGCTAATTTTATCAACTACTTAATCAATCTGATTATGGCAAGATGCATTTTTTTTAACTAGGCACATATTTATATGCTATGTAATTACTGATAATGGGTTGCAGTGCTCATCAATATGCAATCCTTTACAAAAATACTTAGCCTAACAGATAGCGGTAGAGTTGTCTCATATCTGTAGGTGTCACTGTTGGTATTTGCCAAAAAAAGTTTACTGTGGTACACACTTCTGATGTGACTACTCCCTTATAGTTTGCAGGAGTGTCAGGCAGTAATTAAGATAGCACAAATATATTTAATGTGCATTTATATAAGCTTTACAGCAGAGAATAGGTCTTGTTGTTCTTTGACCTCACCCATGTTTGTTCAAGCCTTGGCCACCCTCCCTTGTGATTGGACAACACGAACAACATCCCTACTCAACATTCCTACTCAACATCCCTACTCTATGATTCACTAAAAATTCACCCCAACTGGCATCTAAAGCTTCAGGCCACAGCACCAGTTGGTAACATATTAAGCCTCTCGGAAAATCATTGATAACTTTGAGTGGGTGAAAAAAGAAGTCAAATATTTTTGTGTCGTCATAAAACATGCAGAGCCAAGATTGTCTTTCACTTTTGCTCCAGCTGCTGCACTATTTTTATATTAACAAAGAAGATTATGCCTCTATCCAGTTAATGAAATATTGATCTGGAAGAGTATTGTAAGCTGGTTAAGCTTTAAGAGTTCTTAGTGCTTTAGCTCGGAGCCAATCCATCCTTTATTTCTGTAGAAGTGCTCAAACTTGGTATTGATAATATCCCTCAAACGAGTACTTTAGGCTCTTTCCTGTGCTGTAATTAGCGGCACCTCTAGCCAGCATCATAACACTGAAACACCATTTCAGCTATGTTTTATTAACTGGGGGATTTATGTAAGCTTTGACTTCTGACTCAATGATATACACATTTTAGGAAGTATTCATACATAATTTGTGCTTTTAGTAATATTTAGATCTGTACATTAGATAACATGAATTATTTAAGACTGCCAGAGGTGGGAAAGAAGACTAAAATACTTGAGTAAAAGTATTGTTACTTAAATTAAACAGTACCTCAGGTACAAGGCAAGGTCCCTTTTCAAAAGATGGATGAAAGTCTGGTAGCTGAAATGTGTTTTTACACAGTGTCTAGCACATTAAAAAGTTTGATATTTCACTTTTTAGGTTTTTAATTTTGTAACCTGGTGTCGTGTTCTGTGGCAGAACACAAACAGGTTTTAATTCAAAAGAAGGTTCACACAGTCTTTAAGAGATAACCAGTGTTTTAGCTGAAATCCAGAAAAGTCCTTTAACAGACATGCAGAAGCCGCCCTCTTTGCTCAGGACACAAGATAAGGGAAGGCTGCAAAGTTATCACCCCTGAAGTGATCCGGACCAATATTCTTTTACTCCACTTTCGGGAATCACAAGGAACCGAGGGGTAACAGAAGCTCTACGTCATGCGTCAGCCACAGGGTAACGTCCTGGAAATGTTAACACTGGAAATACAAGAGAGACAGATGGAGCCATATCAAAGCCTACTAGACTAGACTAGAGCTGAGAGGGCTGCTCTTCTCCACTTCTCCACGAAGGGGGAAGCAGAGCTGCTGGATCTTCTGGGTGGTTTTAAAAGGAAGATGCAGACCAATCATATGGACAAAACAGTAATCACTGGGTTAACGAGTAAGACGAGACACCTGGATTCACAGGGGAAAACTGGAGCAGATAATCAACACAAGGGCAGACATAAGACGTGTGTTTGCCAGGCAGCGCACCAAACCAAAACCTACATGGGGAGGTGGGGCATGTCAGGGAAACCTCAGATCAGTAGACCTGTGACTCAGACCGCTGTGGGGATTGTTGAGGCAGCACGGATATGACACCTTGCTTGAGAATGATTTGCCATTGCTTTCAAAGCCTAATTTGAAGATCCCTCATTTTAAGACTTTTGTGAACCTAATTAAATAGAATTTCAAGAGGTTTCCAGGGGAAAGCCTACCTAAAATCAACCTGAAATTCCAAATCTTTTTACCTTGTAATAAGGTAGATATAGTAAAGTTCATGACAGTATTTGACATAATAGTCCTATTTTAGAATAGTTTAGCAGAAGTTGACACATTTTTCAACTTACCTCAGATATAACTGATCAGCAAAGACATGTTAGGTATCCAGATTTTCCTTCTTTGAGTCTAACATTGATAATAAAAACACGAAGTCAACAGTCAAACAATTTCCATAAATGCATTGCTAAAATGTCTGTCAACCTGCTCAACGTGCTTAACAGACTCATGGTGGTTTAGGACTCAGTATGAATTACTGTGAGCTATAACATGTAGCTGAATGCTGTAGGCAGACTTTTTGACAATCTGTTTTCACAAGCCTCCTCAGTTTTAGGAGTGCTAAACTTGAATCAGATTTTTACACAAGAATTTTGTTTTCATCAGGCCAGTAGAAAGCTGTGGACTTCAGCTTCAGTTTTGGTTTTTAATATTTTATTTAATAAAGGGCAATGGTTCATTTTTAATTCATGATTAATCACAGTATTCTATGCATTATTATATGCAAAAATGCAGAAATCGTTTAAAGAACAAAAGTGCAATAACATTTGGTTAAATAAGGAGCTTTTTAACAGCAGTGTTCCCTTTAAAGCAGTTACACAGCTGCATTTCAAACATTTCTGTAAATCTCAACTGAAACATTAATGTAATCAAATCAAATATAAATCCAAAGCAAATTTCCCCTCAGAGTCCGGAGTATGTGTTGAGTCACCATTACAGCAGCTGCAAAGGGGAAGCAACTCTATATGAAAATCTATGTATCTGAAGGCAAAGTCCCTGTTGGTGTAATGGTTGGTGTAAAGCGTCCCATTACTTTTCTCATTTTACAGCATTTAGCTGATGTTTTTGTCCAAAGCGACTTTCATTCTCTAACTACAGGGGATAGTCTCCCTGGGTCTTGCTCAGGAACCCAATGGTGGTATGGTGAAGGTAGGATTCGAACCCATGACCTCTTGGTCCTGAGGCAAGTATCCTACAAGGAGTATCCTAAAAGGATTAAAGAAAAAAATGTGTTAACATGGCACACAATAATCGTCAGCGTTAAGTAGCCGAAACAATGCATTAACGTGATAATCGCTAACGTGCCCATCACTAATTTAAATAAATGTTTTCCTTTATTTTCAGAAATTAATAAATTTCCAAACCTGCTATAATTTAAAACTTTTATTTAGCAGTGTTTTTAATTTATTGTACTTATGCTTGGTTTGAAAATGGTCACTGTAATGTCCACTCAGATTAAAACCAACCAGCATTGAAAATATAGTAACTTACTCTTACAGCCTAAAGACGTTAGGTAAAGGGTAGCCAGGGGCAAAGAGAGGGTATGAAACAATGGGAACAATGTATGTTATGCTCATTAGACAAAAAATTACTCAATAGAATTATAGAACATAATTCTATTTTAACTACAACATTTGCTTTTTTGGTTATGATTCTCATGATGCCAAGTGGAAATCCAAGGGGGCTTGGAAAAACACAGGTCACTCCCTTATTTAACTTGACTTTGGCTTAATTACCCATTGGGATAATTAATTTCTTTCAGCTCTGAAATTTTATGCACATTTTATAAATGAGCTACTGAAATTAATATTACCTCTGTATGTTTTCTCAATAAATTCAAGAACCAGTTCTGTGTTTTCTAACCAAGTGCAGAACTACTACCACTTATAATATTCCGTCCATTTGATCATATTACTAGTTGTCTGAGTCATGTCCAAAGCCAGAGGCCATGTACAAGATGTTCTTCCTTTTTATGTGTGCACCACTGAATTTTCTCACCTGTGATATTTTCAGCCTTACCACAACACAGCAGCCGCTGAGAGCCATAAAGATGCTTTTGTTTTAATTAGCCAAGTGCCTCCTCAGAGCTCAGCACTAAAAAAAAACGCAGCATACAGACTCTATACATCTTCTGGGGGGCCCACAACAAAGCTCAAGAATCAAAGCTAAGGCAATCCTGTTCATTTTATTAATTGTTAGTACGCCGATTTACCTCAGATTTGTTTGTGAAGAATTGATATGAACCCTTTTACTTAATTAATTTTGCCGCTGACATTTTTCCACTGTCCCCTGGTGACTGCTCATTGCCACAGGTGCTGCCTTTCATTAATTAAAATCTTAATTGATTTAGAAATGTTACACAACTTTGGATGGAGGCGGGGTGATCTTTAGACGAGCAGACGCTGCGGGTCGTACTTGGGCTCAGGAAGATAAATGGACACCTTTTTTGAGGAAGAATAGCTTGGAAAGTCACTTGCATTAGATGATGTTGTTGTACTAAGTATTTGGGTTGAGCTGGCTGTATTAAATGGCTGTCTACCAAAGGGGATTTATAGAGATCTTTATAGCATTTCTGCATAATTCTATCACTGTGATGTAAATAAAAAGTCTTTCAGAGGGTACAGGAAATGTATTTAAACCACTTCATGTAATACCCACATCTGTGAATCTGCGATCCAGCTTTTAGAGGCATTATATGTTCTAGGCATCTGGTCCCTATTGCCACCAGTGTGAAAAATTACATAATCTGCAAAACAAACAGAATGTGAATTTGGAGTGTTTTAATTAGCTGGGTTGAGGCAAATAAGTATAAAAAAAGGAATAAAACTGAGTCACTGTGATGCATATTTAGATTTGGTATAGAAGGCTGCAGCAAGTAACATAGTAAGTTAGCCAAGCATACTCAAGAGCAATTGTACTTGATTGCCTAGGATTCTGTGTAACTGTAGATACAGATGAACAATAGTTAAGCACTTAATTTCAAGTCTGTACAACATAGTGCTAGCTACAGTTAGCTAGTTATCTAGAGGGCAAGCCACTAATGAGCCACTAATTTGGCAATTTTAGGTTTGTACTTAAACAGTTGCGTAAAATTAACAATGAAGGATAATTAAATTCTTTTTTTATTTTTTGGCAGTGAGTTGTCAGCTAAATTTCATGTTTGTTTCAGTCCTACTGACTCTAGAGCATTTCACATCAGTCTACTCTCAATGATTTTGTTTACATCTCATCCATTTAGTCATACTGAAATTCTGAAGAAACGGTGTAATTCGTCACTAAAGCTTGAGAACCCTAATTCTCCTGTAATTCAAAGCCAGATAAAAGTATAATTCAGCATGGATATTAACATTAAACATTAGATTTTATTTGGGTCCAAGTAACCAAGTTAGATTCAAATCGGGAGGGGGAGAATAATGGAACCATAATTATTTGGGGTTGCTGTGATTAAGATGGACAAAAAATCTTTGATTCTGAATTCTAAGTTCCAGTTTTAGCACCCATGTTCTCTTTATTGTCTAGTGTTCATTATTAAAACTTGTGTAATAACACTGTCTAAGTGCAGTAATACAAGACCAGTCTTTCCAACAAAGAGCTAAACAAAGACGATGCTGGCTGTATCCTATACCCTTATTACCACCATCAAGCTTCTTCTGCTGCCATTTAAGACCAATGAAGATTTTATGGTTGGCATGGCTGGCTACAGAACAGGAGGAAAGGTATGAATGGAGGCATGCACAGCAATAGGAAAGATGTTGAGACACAACATGGTGACTCCAGAGGATTATTAAGATTACTGAGCTCAAAGTGAAATGATGGAAATTGATTTTTTTTACTCTCTGTGTGGTAAACACGAGCTGTGGAACAAAGTGTGAACATGCATGGAAAACCTCAAACTTCAGGTCTATATGAGGAGTTTTTTTTAACCAATGCACAGCATCTTAAACTGAGCGGTGCGATTATGAAATAGATTTCTGTAAACCCATTCAACCAAACAGTGCTATTGTAAGAAGCTATCTTGCTATCGGGCACAGTAACTTTCACTGAATGTACTCGTTCCTTAAATTCCAATTCCTCCAAAATATTTCTCTCCAGTTTTACATTAAAATGTCATATCTGAAATGTGTGCATTTAAAGATAAAGTTGTAGCAAAAACTGGGTATCCAGTTTAAAGCTGTATGCAAAAAGTCTCTCTCTCTTTCTCTCTCTCTGTGTGTGTGTGTGTGTGTGAGAGTAAATTTTTCACTAAATTTTGCATAAGACATTTTTCACAACAATTCCTACACTCCAAACGATTAAATTGGATTGTCACAAAACATACTGAAGCAAGTATGAATGCAATTAAGTAGTATCACATCATTAGCTTATTCAGTGACTTATGAATATTTTTATTTGTTCGCTGTTTTATTGTTTTTATTGTTATGTACCTGTAAGCTTCACATTTAATATCGTACCTTGTCCTAACTCCTAGGTTTGTCAAATTGAAATTATTATTATGATATTACTACTTTAAGCCTTTAAGCCGAGAAAGGAGTTAATTACAAATGAAGTTATTTTAAATGCACCCAATGATGAATAAAGCTGTACAGTTATACTGAATGTAGCTTTGGCATCCTTGGCCTAATGACATCAATACATATAGTTCAGTTATACTTCAGCTGTCACTGGTTAAATTATTGCATAAAAAACAGCATTCCAAACGTTTGAAATTTCTTTTAGAATTTGTCATAGATATAGCAGTATATTAGGGTGCAATTTGCTGCTTCATTCTATGTCCTAATTTTGCAGTCCCATTCTAAGCCCCATTGGGTTTGCATTTTGATGAAAGATTACTGGGAAACATTAATTTTGTCCTGCAAATGATATGGATCATGCTAAACATCACCAGGGACATGAACTAACAAGGTAAGGTGACATTTGATTTTAGTTAGACTTTCATTTGTGCTTGTTTTTATAAAAAGATGATTTAATAATATTTAATATTTATTTTTATTTTTTTTTTAGAAAAAATATTAGAAGATTCAAAGCACAAGCACATTGTGATACTGTAAACATGTCAGCATATACACCTGGTTCAGATTCCCTGTTTCCGGCCCTCTAATATGATTTCACATAATTTAATATCTCTGATGGAATCATCTTGGCAAACATTTAGAGGGTGGCGTCCTTGCATCCATTTCTAAAATCAAAGCTGGAGCTGAAAACAGAGGGAAGGTCACTGGATGACTGCTGGATGGAACAGAATGGCTGCTGTTCATGGATGGAGCAGGCGGTTGTTGTATCAGTGAGGTACAGAAACCCTGGCAGCTATCACCTAAGCCCTCTTAATCATCTCTATGGGCCATTGTCTCGACATCTGTATCCCCTTTTAGCCTGTCTGTGATAATTAATCAGTGACCCCCCACACTTGACCCGTGTGTATGTATTAATGGTCATTTGTCATGTCCTGCCTGGTCTGTCAGCCAGCGCCCTGGGTTCCCTCTTGCACATATGCTAGGGGCTCTTGGCTTGAAAATAGAAACATTTGCCCAGTGTCTTTGTCCTTCTTTTGTCATCATCCATTGCAGGAAATATGAATTGCTTTGTGTGTTTTGTGAGTGTATGTGTGTGAGAATGAATATACAGCTAACCTTTAGCATTCTCAGCTTAGATGTGCAGTTCTAAATAAAAGTATGTGATGGGTAAATAATCTTTACATTATGTTCAAGCTCTTTAACGGAGAAGTCCTGGAAAACAATTTAATTGATTGATTTAAAATATGAGCCTGAAATTATCTTATTACATATTTATCAATATTTCATAGCGCTTATCAGAAAGCAGGACTGCCAACTCTCAGAGACACACGACTGTCTTCACTCACTCTCACGCCATACCTCCAATTTCTCATGCCGAAAATCTTTATCTATCTGATCTAGGCTGTCCATTGTGTAGGGCCAAACACCACTTAAGTGTGTGATCGATCAATTATACCTTACACCCCCCCCCCCCTCGCTTATTGCTTTGCTTTGGTTGCTTTTAAAACACCTGTCTTATGTCTCAGTATGAGTGATTTCTACTTTCTTTTGTTTACATGTATTTGCCTCGTCCGACAGACACACTTGCACCCAATTAAATCCTGTAAACATAGAATGAAGATGGCCTACTTAAGAGGATTAAACATTTAATCTGTCTAGCACCTGAGCAGATTCAAAAATCACATGCCACTGAGCATGAAATATGCACTGAACATCCAAATGCTAAAACTGAGAGCAGTCTAATTTGTGCCACCATTACCAGTTTATTCATCATATAATGAGAATCTTTAAAACTATTATATACACTCTTGGCAAATGTTTAAGAATTTATGTTTTCCTTTATAAAGAAGTTTGACCAAGCAAAGTGCCATTAATGCATTGATGCCGGGCAGAGCTGAGTATGCATTATAAAGATAGACCTTGATATGGTAGGTCAATTGACGCGCAAGCGCTAATTACTGCCTCAGTGTATCATTCATTCATTACACTCTCTGCTGATAGCAGCACAACTACTGCTGCACCTGTCCTTCACGTCTGTTTAGCAAGGCAGGACCCTAAGGCACCCGTGAACCGACAGCCTATACAAATTACGCCCTGTTTAAATAGGGCAGTTTTTGTTTGCCCATGCAAACTGCGGCTATGTTATTTTACCACTTTGTGTCAGGAAAGAAGAAAAAATGCTTGCACAGACATATATGACATTTGCTCTGAGCAAAAGTCAGCATTGCTTTTAAATGGGAGCAAATGGCTTGGGCCTGCGTGTTTGTGTGTGTCCATGCATGTGCTTGTTCCACTGTGCCTTGAGGTGTTTCATGCAATATGTGCACATGTCATACATAGCTGGCGTCTGGGAATTTATTCTGCATGCACGGTGATGGCTCCTTGCACCAGAACAACACTGTATGTGGCTGACTCCATTTCAATTTTTTTATGTCTTATGCTTATCGGCTAAGTTTTTAACATTATCAGGTTGATTCTACCCTCATTTGCTTGGCCTGGCGCTTATAGCACCTTTTGCAAGCTTGGAGTAAATGTGTTTCGCCACTCAAACAAGGATCTTATTACCAGAGTGACAAGCTAATAGGTGCAAAAAATCCAAGAGTGGATAAGTCATTTTCTTTAAGGAGGTGAAAGCAGAGTGCTCCGCCACTTTGCTGAGGCAAGTCATTAATATTCAGTCCATGTGTGTGTGTGTGTGTGTGTGTGTGTGTGTGTGTCTCCTGATGAGTCCTCGCTCTCTCTCACTCTCTGAAACACAGCACAGTAGCTACTCAACAACTCAACAGCTGCAGAAGACAAGCAGTGAGCAGCAGCAGCCGTCAGCTTGCTGTGGAGCTTTCCTCCAGTGCAGCACGGTGCGCTCAAGGGATTTAGGCCTCTCACCTCAATCCTATCCTCGTTACCTTTTGTAATGGAAATGCTGCAGTCGGCCCATTGCCACGAAATGCATACGAAGCGGCCTAAAGATAATGTTCTCCTGTGGTAGGCCTCCCTGTCAGAACTCTGGCAATGATGCAAGGCCTCAAGGCCCAGTCGCCTAGTAACTGCGGTATCAGGGATGCTCTCGTGTGGCAGCATGAGCCTCTGTAGGCTGCGCAGCGAGACGGCAAACTGTCACAAGCTGTTTAAGCTGCAAGGAGAGAAAAAAACACTAAAAAAGAACCCAGGCCCTGCTTTAATCTGCTTTGGGGTCTCACAAGCTCATGGCAACTTACAGCTACAGAGAAGCCAATCATCTGAAATGTCCGTCAAAGCATTTGTTGTTCTTCCTTCGTGCGTCCCCTGAGCAATAAGGGGCAGCTGGCTGATCACGGCGAGTCACAGTCGATTAAATATTGACTATGCAAGTGGCTTCGTTTTTCTATCAAGGGAGTTTTGTTCAAGGGATGAAAGATCAAATGAAAATAGACAGGGTAAAAAGAATGGACTCGACTCGCTGAGGAGCACAAGGCACTATTAATGCATCGAGACAATGGGCATTTACTTACAGGCAACTTAATAAGGCCTTTTTCTGTGGGTGGACCAAATGTAGCCTGGTTGTTGTGAAGCGAACTGTGCAATTGTATTGATTCATTGTCAAATAGCTGTTAGGGAAAACTGCTGTCCCTCAGACACCCATTGTCTGATGTGGATAGTGGATAGCCAGTCTTAGGCCTGTTTCACACATGTTACCACAGCTTGAATGACATGGAGCATCTTGCTTTTCATTTTAGTGTGCAAGCTAACAAGTCAGGCTGTGTGAACCCTGGAAGTAGTGTGGCATCTTGAGAATAATCTTTAAGCAAGTCAAAGCCATCAATAAATGCAAATTCTACAATTTATGACTGACATACTAGTTGAAGGAATTAAAAGACCTAATTTTCAACTGTCCCTCACATGTAGTCGTGACATACTTGGAGTGTAAATTTTGCTGGACTGGAGAACTAGAGCCAAGAAGCTCACAAACACTAGAAAAACTGAACAAAACTGAGTAGCCTTTTTAGACAATAGACTCTGTTTTCACAAACCATGTCAAGAGAAGGAGTACTGGTCTAGAATCAGTTTTTCAACACTGATTTTCCAAGATTGTTTTTTCCAAGATTGGTCCACTTCAGCCCAGGAATTGTCTGAAATGTCTGTCAGTAGTGGAGAAATTTTGTTTACTTTAAGTCATACAGTATACTAAATCACACTGACCTGTCTGTGCTTGATTTGAAAAAGTAGCGCATTGTACATGTATTTAAAAATGTAATGTACACTGGATTATAAATTGACTGTACATGGTATAATTTTAAGCTGTTTAATCTCTCGTCTGAGAGGCTTCATCAAGAAACAGGAAGCAAAAGGTCTTCAAGGTTATACCACAAAACCAGTCAACATACTGCTACTATGTAATTCACTGCCCTGTATGACTGACCTTTTGATGCTCTAATCAAGTGTTTTTGGTCTCTTTCTGTATCCTTTTCATAGATTATCCTACTGTTATGAACTTTAACTTTCTCTCTATTAAAATGGCACTGAAGACATTTCTTATTTTCTTTTCTAGTTGAAAACTTTTAATAAAATTCTGTAATTGTAACATTAATTTCTATGAAAGATTGTCTTTCTGTGTTTAGGTTTTTGTCAAATTATAAAACGTCTTTGCATTTCTTTGCATTTTATGTGTACTTAAATGAAAAAAAAAAAAAAAAAAAGAGTGGTTTGATGTGAAATGTTGTCTTTTATTATTTCCAGGACTCAGCGGACTATTGCAAGCCTTTGTTTAGCATAAGAACATAGAACATTTATGTAGGGCAATGTTTTCCACAACTGATCCTCTGCCTCAGATGTCCTTCCCGTCTTCCGGTTGAAATCCACAAAAAACACATTTCACTTTTAATTTCAAAGACTCAAGGTTACTGTGCCATTTGCGACTGTTGTTTCATAAATCAGTGGATAATGTAATTGCCTGAGATCAAGCCATAGAGACTATTAATTCGCTGCACTCCTCTAGAAGCACTTAAGGTGACATTACGCACACTTGAAATGTATTATCTCAATCAGTTGACTTGCAGCTCCCATTTCTGCAGCAAGGGAGAATAAATAACAAACTGGTCTCTGCAATGAGCTTCTTACTCTGGCATTGTCTAAAAAAGGAGACTAATGTGCTCTCTCTTTCTGTAAAGTACTGTACATAATGCTTATTTTAACATCTGCCAAAATCTGCAGAAAGTGCAGTTTCCTACCTGCAAGTACAAATCTTGTTCCTAGTAATGTCTTTTCTCACTTGCTATTGTAGGCATGACTTGGTGTTTGCAATGACTATTTTTCAGGGGGTGTAATGCTGAAATATAATTTGAGTTCAGGGCTGTGGTGATTTCATCTCATTGTGCACTTTGTACCTGGCAGTGATGCATTTCAGAGAGGCTGGGTGGAATGTGTTGCAGAGGAATGAGACTTCTAACAGCTGCCTTTTGGATCAGGGTTTGCATGCAGCTGTGTCCTACTGTCTTGCAGACATCATGTCATTTGAGAAGAACATTATGAAGGTTAATATAGGCCCAGTACTTGAATTCAGGGAGGATGAGGAGGGATGGCATCCCCCTGAAATAAAAACTGTCCCCCGTTCCCTCCCTTGTGCTATTTTATCAATGAATGCGGAAATAACTACTGTTTTAACACTGGAAATAGTTCTACCATTTCAACATTTCAGGTGCTTTGCGCATAGGCCTATCGAGTAAAATGGCGTGAGTGAGAGGGAACACGCAAATAATGAGCCAACTTTTTTTTTTAAATTGACGTCAGTAAGCGGTGTAGCAGGTGATGGTGTTGTTGTGATTTTAACATCATGGCCAAGCGGCATGGACAGCTCGATCTGAGGGACTTAAAAAGGGCAGAAAGTAGGATTTAAACAAGCAGAAAGTAACATTTCAGGTAAGTCAAGAGTCAAAAATATCAGTCATTATGTTTTTGCTTAAGCAACAATAAAAAGGGGACACAGTTGGTCTCCCAACAAAATATGTCAGATAAGCAATAAAATCCACCATCCTCCCGATTTGTTTTTAAAACTTTACTCCTGTATAGGCTGGAATAAAACATGGAACTGGACACCAGGGTTTTGGGGTTTTTTTTACATGCAAAAATTCTGACAAAATGGTGGATGCAGTAAAAAAGCTGGTGTCACATCCGGGGCCCCCAGGCCCCACCCACAAAGAGAAGCATCACCAGAGTTCTGAGCCTGAGGGGGGAATCCCATCTTGTCCACTTGTGAGTTGTTTGTTTTCCTTTGGGTCCTTGGCAACCCACCTGTTTTGGACTGGCTAATTAGCAGTTGTGCAACAGGGTTGCCATGCGCTGCACCTGGGTAAGGTTTAGTAATTATGACTCCTCATTTAAAGTTAACATGTGTCGTGTTGCTATTGATTGTTTGTGTCGAGCCTCCTGTGATTTCACCATATAAGAGCCAGCCGATCTAGAACAGCCAACGTGTTGTCTCCCTCATTTCTCCCTGTCTGTTTTCCCCTCTGTTGCATCCGCCTGGCTGTAAAAAAGGATTGGAACAGAAATGTGGCTTATCCTTGCCTGCAGTCTAGAGCTTGCTCCCTCCAAATCCAGGCTCAAGGACCAGTGTGGTAACTTGCTGCTCTCTTATGCTCTCGAAGTTGTAACTCTGCTTTCTGTCTCACCCTCTGCAGAAGTGACAGGAGGAGCCAACAAGGCAGCCGTCCAGGGAAGCCCTACCAGTCTCGAGCATGGTTGGCGCCAAATGCATCTGACCCTCTTTTGAGGAGAAACTTGTATCAGTCAGTCTCGGCCTACTCCAGGAGACCTTTACTGAGATGTGACTTTAACTGGAGGAACGAGGCGCAGAGGGGTTTTTTGAGTTGTGCGTTACTGTTCTGTGAATCTGATCTTTGTTTACAAACTGTGATTAAAATACCTGTTTTCCAGGATCCCCTTGCTCTTGTGTCCTCTTTACCAGATCATAACAATGGCCTACCACATGGACGCAGTGGGGATCCCCCTCCTGTTGGAGATGGAATTCCTCCAGCAGAGCTTAGCTGGAGTACATGCTCGTTTGGTTCACCTTGCAGGAATGGTCACAAACCTGGTTCTGGCCCTCAACCACCGCCGTATGAACAGGTTCCAGCACCAGCTGCACCATCCATGCCCATCCCGACTGTATGTGCACGGGCTCCAAAACACGCATCACAGCCAGAAAGGTATGCAGGAGACCCTTCGGGTTGTAAAAAATTCTTAATGGCATGTGACCTGTACTTTGCAGAGTTTCCCAAGATGACAGAACTCCAGATAATATCCCTTCTGTTTCAATGGCTCCTGGGCAGGGCCCAGGATTGGGCAGCTGCAAGACTATTCCCAGTTCAGAGCCTGGTTCCCCTTGACCAGGGGAAAAGCAGTAGCGCTCGCCACCTCCAGCTTCACCAGGGCATGAAGTCAGCTGCCTACTATTCCATCAATTTCCACATACCTGCAGCTGACAGTGGCTGGAACGAACCTGCCCTGATGGCAGCATATTGGCGAGGACTGAACACCAAGCTCCAGACTGAGCTTGCTTGCTGGGACAAGGGGCTCTCCCTGGAAGGACTGATCTCCTCTCGATCCGGCTTGACCAACGTAAGAGCGGCAAGTGAAAACGTTTCCAGACACCCCCAGTGCGTACTTGTTCATACCGGCAGGAGACAACCAATTTTCAGGGTCTCTGTTGCCTAATGAATCCCACCCCTTGACAGGTGCCACTGTAACAATAACAATTTTATTCACATTTATCACTGATTTGAATATTGTACAAGATTGGTGTATACATTTCCTATAGGTTTTCCTTTAATGACTTTAGGTTTTTTTTTTAAACCTAAACTGCTAAAAACACCAAATAAAGAATAATGGTTTAATGTAGATTTTGGCATTTTTATGTTTAAAATTGCATTGTCTGTTTAAAATTAAAATTTCTATAGAAACAGTTGTCCTCAGTAAAGATAAATACATATTTATAAATTTAAAGTACATTTGTACATTTTAAATACTTACTTGCTAGCCAAATTATGACTATAATGATGTACATCTTAGCATGACATGTTGTCAAACACCAAACAATATCATCCAAGTATAATTATATTGGGGCTTGTTTAATTTTTTCATAGACCCCCACATTCAAATGCATTTCAACCAGTTGCGTTATCAAATATTCTCATGTCCATTTTTAACTAAAGCTGACTTTAACTAAACTAAAGCTGCATTTCCCATTATGCATATATCAAGAATGTGAACCATGCATTCAAATGCCTTCATAAACTTTAAATGATGGCATGAACTACTAGCGGTTCTATGACATCAAGCTGCCTTAATGCAGAGACCTTGTTAGCCCACATGATGTTTGGGAACACATGGTCAATCATAATCATGATGGTGTCCAATGAGCAGCCTTTGCAGAAGAGCTTCTCTCATGCTGAGAGAATTTATCATTCCAAGAGGAGATCATCAGGAAATCAATGATTCGAAGCTGCAGGCAGTTGATGAGACTGTGTAATTGTGCTATACTTTTCTATGCGAGAGTCAGCTGTGATCTCTGGTGATGAGAGGAAAAAAACAATGTGGCAAGACCCTTCTTTAAGCTTTTACACTGCTCATCTTATAGAGAGACTCGACACTGCATTGCCTGTGGCTAAGACTTTTCAGTGATGGGAGATGCCCCAGTTGCCCCGGGCAACAACATACATGGTCTCCAAGAGCAAAACAGTCCCTCGGAGACAAAGGTGCTTTTTCCATAAATACCACACATTAATGTAATCAAAGCAATGCACATTTCCTGCACTGCACTTACCGGTTTTGCCCTTTAACCTAATAGCAGCATGTCCTTTTTTTGTGGTCATTATCATTTATAACCCCAGTAGACCTGCAGCAGAATTGAGGCAATTGGGAAAAGGTGCTCCAGCATCAGTGTCCTCCACTGATGTCTTGCTCACTGAATGTCAGGCTCTCTCTGCTGAATAATGAACTGGGTGAGAAGCAAGCAAGTCCTGCTGCTCATTCTTCTGCAGAGGTGGTCTCTTCTTATCTCCCCTCTGTGGTAACTGGTGATAAGATAAAGGCTCTGTGGTTCGTTGGCATGTTAAGAAAACCCTGTGGCTCCACTTAGATATTCATCAAAGGCCACAGGCACAAGATGAAATACACTCATTTGAGCCTCTCATCTGTTGGAAATTGAAACAACAGAGTCTCTCTGTGCCTACTGACACAGGATGGCTTCTCTTCTCATAAATGTGGAGACCTTGCTCCACAGAAGAAATGGCTCTGCTAATCAAATGGAAGATGAATGATACTTGCTCAGGGTAAGTTTTTGAATGGAGAAGTGAAAAACAAAACAACTCTTATTTAATTGGCTCGTGGTTGGTGATAGATCTGTGTACTGCTTAGAGCAAATGGTAGTTTGATAGTGCTATAAGTCCAGGTAGTTGCTCTGTGTTTTTGTTTTCTGTATTGTGTCTCAAACATGACCATGCAGGTCACGGTTGCACAGTGGTGCTTTAACAGCGCTCGCCCAGAGACACATAAATGTGTCCCAATATGGCAGGCTCACTTAAAGCTGTAATGACAGCCCCAGCGTGGAAAAGGCTGTAAAGTTGATTTCTCACTGGGCCGGTGACCTCTGCGCACCTCTGCATGAAAACGCAGGGTTTTGGGGGAGGGAGACCGAGAGGACCACTTAATCACACTCTTAACGGCAGCTTTGCAGCCATTGCAACAGAGAAGCGGCAGATGACAACCTTGGGCTTTGAGAGTGCTGGGGCATAAATCCTACGGGTGCTCATGGAGTCACTCATAGTCACAGTTGTCTTGCATCCTGCTCAGACATAAGTGCTGGAAATGGGGGGAGAACAGGTTGATTTTTCCTGAGTTTAAACAAGGCAGAAGTGTTGATACGAAAATGCTTACATTGATGGTAAACTCAACACATCATATTTTGTGCTGAATGAGAACCTAATCATTCACAGACTGTATGTTGCCTAACGGAAGCTACTATAAAGAAGCAGTAGATCTAACAGCCCTGAGATCCAAGAGGGTTTTATGACAACTTGAATCACACTTGAAAGGTTATCAAAAGTCAGTTATTTCTTTTAATATTTCACTTTGCCTGTATCACAAGCCTTCATCTCTAGTCCAACATCTTCTGCAAAATACTTCATCATTCCATGCAGCTACAGCTGTGACTAGTGATAACTTTTGTAATTGAATTGCTGTTGACAACTGTAACTATTATGCCCTCCTTTCATTTTGGAGCCCATCACAAATTCCATCAAAGACAATTCATTAAGGATAGCACTTATGTTACGGGTGCCACGCCTTCCCCCCCCCGACACCGTCCTGTCTCCCCTGAGTATTAGTCTGTCTGTCTGTCCATGT
>JBBPDC010000023.1:46162-60974 GCA_037974485.1 Hemigrammopetersius urotaenia
TCATAGCTTGCGTAGTACAGACCCAGCTCCCAACCCAACTTTGTGAATAGATTAACAGCGATATTTTTTTTATCGCGTGATAAGAGTCTCGCGGTAACGCCGTTAACGGCCCAGCACCAAATAGTCTGATGCATATTCTAAGATACGTTTGTGTCTTTGAAAAAGTGCTGCATTAGAATGTCGAAGTGTTTGGCTTGGAGATAGCAGAGGCAATTCTGTCAGCATGTTTTTATTGCTCCTAGATGACAGAACTAATCCTCTCAACCATTACAGCTCCTCAAAAACTTCCCTGTGGGTAGAGCCCCTTCGATCAAGCTTCCATTTGGGTAAACGCTACAATAGAGAAAAAACATGAGCTGTGCTGTAGAGTTACTGCAGTGTTTTTGGTAACTTGTGGATTATGACTGCTGAAGGTGATGTGGGTTATGACCGCTGAAGATACGTAAATTGCCTGTTAAATGTTCAGGGGTTCCTTGCCTTCTTGTGAAACCAATTTTTGTCATCATAAAACATCTATGATCTCATTTCTTGGCCAGTTTTGCAACTATGTTTATGTTCACCTCCAAGAACTCTTGAACCTCTTGCATGGGCGTATGGACCTCCATGCTCATTTGGATCTTAAGGTGCTGGTTATTTGCTCATTCCTAGAATTATGAAAGCTACAGCACAGAGGATTGTCATGTGAAGCCCCTAGCTCTGGAATACTCTTCCAAATAACATTCGAAACTCATACATAGTCTGAGTTTTTAAGTATAAGCTGAAAACCTACTTGTTTAATCAGGCTTTCTGTAATTAATTTTTCCTGTCAGGTGAAGGGTATAGGGGACCAGACCAAGTGATCACCATTGAGGCCCCAGGTCACTACCTTCCCCTGGGTCTGCAATCTCAGAGGCCCTTTACCCAAGTATCCTTGACTGGTCTGGCTCCTTACAACTCTCCATATACTCTTCCCTAAGAGGGACCAGAAGTGAGCGCGTCATTTCCTATATAAACAGGAACAATGTATTGAGAGCTTCCTGTGAGTACACCGGGTCCTTCTTATTATCTCTTTTACCGTGTGTGTGAGTAAGATGGCTTATTCCCGGTGGGAATCTTCACTCTCTATGAGTGACTCTCCATTAGAGTAATTGTGTGGGTTATCTCCTCACTTTATCTCCTCAGGTTTGAGTCTCGTTTATACCACCTGTTTTAGGATTACCATCTGGTGAGCTGGTATATATCAGAGTTTAGGACCGTGGTGGTGCAAACTGCCTGAGGGGATATTAGGGACCCCCGGCAGCCTATTATGAGGGCCTGACTCCATGGATAAAGAATGAACACACTGGGCCTGAGCTCCCAGTGAGTTGACCAACCTACAGCAGCAGCGCTTTGCGGTGGATCGTTAGCACTCCTGGGCCTGCTACCTCATATGGGCAAAACCTCAACTTCATTTGAGGTCTGCAGGTGCCCTCCAGGACGATTGTTGGTGACAAGGTTTGGCTCTCTACTCAACATATCATTCTCCATGCAGAAACCCGGCTCCAACCCTGTCACCTACCAGCTCCAGCTGCCTGCCTGTCTACGTATACATCCAATCTTCCACATCTCTCAGATAAAACCTGTTTCTTTTTCTGTCTGCTGCCAGTCCTGGAAGAGGGGGATACTGTCACACACATCAGTCACGTGATGCGCAAGAGAGACCAGAAGTGAACGCATCACTTCCTATATAAATAGGAACAAGGTATTGAGAGGTTACTCAGTCACTGAGTAAACTGACCCTTCGTTGTTGTCTCTTTTGCTGTATGCGTGAGTGAGAACACTGATTTCCGGTGGGAATTTTCACCTCCTCACTCATGTTCAAGACGCCTATGGTTTCACCATCCATGCTACACAGCCAGTGCCTTATTCGGGACATCTGTTATTGTGGATTGCAGACTTTCAAGCTACTCTTCTGACAAAAACTAAATCTACTGAGTCTTAACTGTACCTACTCCATTAGCCCAACAGTGATTAAGCTGTACACTAAGAACTTCTATTGTTAGTTTTCCTAATATCTTTCTCTCTCTCTCTCTGGTTCAACCAGGGGAGGATGGGATCCCTGTTTGAGTCTTGGCTCCTCCCAATTGAACTGAATTAAAATCAAAACAGCTGAAAGTTTTCAGTGCTGTTGAGTGCCGACATCATATGCCTTGCGTATGCCATTTTTAGGTTAAATATTTGCACTGTTTTTAGATTCTTAGGATCTATGACTTTAGGATGACTGTCCTTTAGGAATTCCATAACTACTTATAGTCTCAGCTTCCACTTCACAATATACATACATTTCATTGTTCCTTGCCTAAGTCAAATCCAAATCAGCTGTCAAAATGCTAACAATAGTGTCTTACATTAGAACTGAGTTATTATTTTAGTAGTTTCTAAGTAATTAATTTTTTTTGCTAAGCAGCTCCAGAGGTTTCCAGAGGTTCTTAACTATTTCATGCAAAGCACTTAATTAATTAATATGTTAACTTATTATAAATCAACAACCGCATGCACATTGATAAGAATAAATTATTAAGACACAAGAGAAATTGTTGGAAAGTTACTTCTAGTGAAAAGATATTTCCAGTGCAGGAGGAATGGTGCTAGATGTTGAATGAAGTTTTGCACACTATTTCTTCATCTGACAGTGGATTCCCAGCATGACAGTAACTGCTAATAGGGTTATATGGCAATATTTTAATGTTATTGTGATAAATTTTGTTATTGTGAAACAAGCAATATGCTGATGTACTGATGTGGATATTGTCAGTACTTGAACAAAAATAACCAGCTGTATGTTTCAGTGATTTAGAGTAGCACAAGTGTCATCCACCACCTAAAATTCACAATGCAGCATCCCCCCACCCTCTCTCTTCGATCTACCTCCAAAGCAGATGCTGGCAATTGAGGTCAATCCTTTGTCACCACTGTGTATGTAGGCTTGCCTAACCATCAGCTGTTCAAGCCTTCAGAAACTCTTGCTTGATTCTTTGGCAGGAAATGGCCAAAACTTTTCCAATGCATAACAAAACAGCTAATTGCTTTCTTGAGGACCTCAACAACATGAAGGTGCAGGGCACAACTGAGATTTCAACTTGACATTTTTCCAGATGAGTCACTTAGAGACTCGTGAGCTCATTAGCTTTCCAGATATTAGGTGGACTTTGTATGACATCCCTCCCAAACCTTAATTGTACTGCAGATCATTTAGGGGATCAAAGCACATATGCCAATGGTAGTTCTGTCATCTACATACAATCCTATCGAGCATACTTAGTCCATGAGCTTATTAAGTTGTTGCAGTGATCTAAACTTTCTGTTTTGACCCCTCTCTCAGAAACTCTATAATAAATAAAATAAGCTGAACTGAGTGGTTTGGCACTGTATATCATTTGTCCACACCCCAAGCCACTCAGTCCCATGATAAATATGGCCCTTTTCATTTAGTGTGACATCCAGCTCAACAGCCAGCCCGCAAGGTTGTCCAGAGGGCAGAGAGCTGTGGCTCTTGACTGCAGGGCGATGCTGGGAGGGTAGCTGTGAGGAATGGCACAGGCTCAATGGAGCCAGCATGGAATCAGACACGAAGGCTGTGACCTCCAGGTGCCCCCGCTGTTCACTGCAGACAGATGATCAATAATCGAAGGCTGTGATGGATCTTAGAGACAGTGACTTGAGTGGGATGGGGGCCGGATTGAGGGTCTTGTTGTTTGGCGTTTGGTTCGGGAGGAGATAAAGAGACCCTGCTCCTCTTCCAGCTTAACCCCGACATTCATCACCGGCCTGGTGGCCTCATTAACATCCTGGGGAATTACAGATGGGCCTGTCACAAGGAAGACCACCTCCCCTGTCCTCTCACAGACAGAGAGAGACATAATGACACCTTTTCCTACACCTTTATCTCCTTCTTCACCTTTTCAAACAGGCCACTCATTTTCTTGCCTAACATATGATGAAGACAGAGAGAGTGGAAGATGGAGCTGAAGGGGCAGTGCTGCATAATTAAGCCACTGTTCTCTAGATCAGTGGTCTACAAATCTGACACCATCTCAACTTTGTCTTTTTTCAACATCCTATATTTGTTTTGTTTAACATCATATTTTGAATATTTGTACTGTTGATTTGATTTATGAACTTACCGTTCTTTTACTGTTTGTGGTGTGAAAGACAACAGTGTTGCCCTCTACATTAAACTACACCAAGTGCTAGTTGACTTTAGTGATTTTAAGATTTTAACACTGGTCTAATTTATGATGGTTTTCAAGCTAAAGCTTCACACTGTACCTAAAAATATTAGTTACCTAGTCATACAAATGTATGTGTGTTTTGGTCCCATAATTTGTTTTTATCAATTGAGAATGTCAAGGCAGTTGATTAGAAAATGTAATGGGTGCAGGTAGGTTGGTCAGAAAATGCTAAAGCAGCTACTTTATAAACAACTTAGCAGGCCATTAAATAGCTCTGACCCACGCATCACTACTGTGTGCTCCTCCTTGTAGTTTGCTGTGCTAGATGGAAATATGGCTGAATGATTTCACTCAGGAGGGAGTTACAGTTTATTATGGCACCTTTGACAACTTAATGCATGTAAATACATGATGGGAGAGAAAAAAAAATGCAGTGCAATGACAACCTCACGCCTACTCTGTTGTGTACTGAGCCCTGAATTTAGTTGTGTGTTTGGGCCCTTAGGTAGCTCATATATTAAAAACACACCATGTTTACTGAAAGGTCACTGAAGCATTGAATGTTATCACTCATTTTTTCTGGGTTATGGTTATTGATTTCTGTGCTCTGGTGGTACAGCAATAGTTTCTTTTTTTACTTTTTCCATTTACCATTGCTGATCTTGACTGCTTTTCTTGACCACCACGCAGATTGTACGGGGACACACTCACAATTATGGGGAGCACTGACCGGGCTATTTCATTGTGAGTCACGGGAGCGGAACAGGCTGCATTAAAAACAAGAAAACTACATATTTTCTAACTGAACAGTCTAACCAGGAAGTACTGTCCAAAGAATTAAAATCTGTCTTTTGTGTCAAAGTACTGATGTGAATACTTAGACATGTTTATTTCCTTAGAACACATGTCTTTGTCTCCTGAGTCTTCTGACTGTTCTGCTCATGCTTTCATTTAAAGAATTTCAACTACATGCATGTGAATTAATTAATTTGGGCCAAAGTAAAAAAAAATATTATTAGTGTTTGTGGCATCTCATTTTGCATTATCAGTTATTCCTAGTTAGACTGTATCTACACAAAGCCACAACTACTAAATGTGTACTAAATTAGTTGCACCATTAGTTGCACTGCTATCTTAACTTTTGCCTTTAATAGAAATGTCAGCTATGCTTTTTTGGTATGAAATAGTTTTTTTCTGCCTCAAATGAATAGCTGCTAACATAAGTACTTCTATGCTATTATTTCCATGAGCACTTTCTATTAGCTCCATAATGAGAACAGTTGTTATACAGATTTCATTACTGAACATTATTTAAATAAAGATTCCAGGGCATTATGGGAAATGCAGTGCCTTTATTTAATTTGCACATAGTCTCGTAATTTTATATGAGAAAAAAATCATGAATTGCAATTCATTTGGTGGCATTCATTGATCATTCCTATATGTTTCTTAATTTGGTACATTATGCATAATTATGCTTTTGTAGAAAATACTCTATCTATCTAAAAATCTATGTATTTTTGAAGGATTCCAACCTAGACATTCCATCCTCAAGAGACAAAGCCAGAGTAAAACTCAGTTCTGATCACTATTCAAACAGCAAGCGCATCTGCACCATGCAGTAAATTCTTGGCACTGACGAGAATGGCCATGGCTGACAGCTCTATTGTCTTTAAATCAAATAAACTTTCCCTAACATCTGGACAGACATGCAAATCTTGTTATCAATATTCCTGCAGTGCATCACGAGCACCACACATTCTCCCGACATAATCGATATTTTATACGGTAAGAAAATATGGCTTGTTTATGTTGTCCTGTCTCTGCAGCCAAAAGCTAAATCAAAGTTGTGAATTGGTTTGATTCATTTTGAGTTATGATCAGCAATACTGAGATGTGTTTTCCAACTTGCGACTTAGTAGGCAGCAAGACACCATTGTGGAATGACTTTACCTTCATGGAGGTAACACTCTTCTACATACATACCATACAATCTAGAAGCATGAACGTCCTGAGACAATGTTTGTTTCTTTACCTCAGCCAGTGAAGTTGAAATATAGCGTGTTGTCTGTAATTTGAAGATATGCACATTCATCTCAGGTAAACTGTTAGAATTACAGACCTTAACAGAGACTTCTAACTTTAGGTTACTAAATGTAATTGCCTACTGAGTTTTTTTTTTGGCCAGTTATGTGTTGTTGCATCATTAGTCCACGGACAAAAAAAAATTCTACAGTTTATTCTACATGCATAACTCAACATGCTCCAAGCAGAACACTGATTGTGAGGGCCATCCTACCTGGCCATAGACTCCTGGCCATGGGTGGTTGTGGCCTCACTGGGAATAAAATCTCCAAATGCCATGGCTTAGGCAAAGTAAAAACTAATTTATGACTGGTTAGCAGATTATGCACAAACTACAGCATATATCTACAGATCTGCTGAAATATATCATAAAGAGAAGAATAGAATTGCTTGATCACAGTCCACTAGCATGCATGGCTGTCAGCAAAAAGCAAAACGTGCCTAAACTCTGCAGTTTATAACTAGACTAAAGGAGAATTGAAGATGACAAAAATGAAGCTCCATCTTAGACACTGCTAGATCCCCCATTTGCAAGTAATAAAAAAGAAAAGGCAAAAATAAGGAAAATGTTTACCATTGTTATTATTATTTCCCACAATATTCCATTTGAATGTCATTGTGCTTGGCTTTACCACTTCCACCCTTTTCTGCTACAGTCTCCAGGATCATCTTAGCATTTTTCTGGGTCAATTGGGGTCAATGGGGTAAGCAACATACACAACCAACTTGCCTTGTCGTGAGTGCTCAGGTTCTTCGGAACCATCCTCTACCTGTCTGTGTGCGTGAGAATGCAGGTTTAATGGTGGAAGCTTCTACTCCCGAGCGGAAGCATTCTCAGATCAAAGTGCGTGGCTTACCTGCTCATTCGTGTGTGTCTATGTCTGGGCTGAGGTCCTGAGGTCCGATCAAGATCTGGTGTTCTCGTACCCCGACATCTTGCAAGAACTGAAAGCCACCTTCCAGCAAGGTGGGGATCGATTTACGTCTCTGTCACCTGCGACAGGGAGATGGCATTGTGAGCCGTTACACAGCCGAATTCTGCACCCTGGCGGTGCAAACGGTAGGCCACTTTCCATCAGCCCTATCACCCAGTGTACGCCACCCTTCACGCTGAAGATCGATGACCACTCCGAGTCCATTTCCTTCTATGTCACTCAGCTCACCTTGCCACCCATCATCCTCGGTCGCCCCTGGCTCATGACCCATGATACACAATGGCACCCTCAGACCCTTGTCATCCCCCACGGCTGCGGGGTCCTTCTTTGTTAAGAAAAACCAACACTGCCCTGGACGCCCTCTCTGGTGCCAATGTGTTCCCCAAACTGGATCTGGAGCACCTACAACTGGTGGGGGGGCATCAGAGAGGGCGACAAGTGGAAGATGGAGTTCATAACCCTCACTGGCCACTACGATACCCTGGTGATGCCGTTTGGATTATGTAATAGTCCGGCGACTATCCAATGCTTCATAAACGTCATCCTGGGCAGGTGGTGCTTCGCCTACTTGAATGACATCCTGATCTGAGTTGGAGAAATGTTCTGGGGTTTGCCATCTTCAGTTCTACTGCAGCAACTACACTCACCAAGCCATCACGTCAACCCTTCCATCTCACTCCGGACGCTTTCCAGGACTTCAAAACCCGGATCTTACCTGTTTTCCTAGTGGAAGCCTCTACTCACGAGCAGGAGCATTCTCAGATCAAAGTGCGTGGCTTACCTGCTTTTTCACGTGTGTCTGTGTCTGGGCTTTGACCTCTAGTCAATCTTGTCTTCTTCCTGACAAGAGGAGAGATATTGTTATTGGTTAGAGGTTACAGGTTACAGGTTACAGGTATTGGTTAGAACCTATAACACCCACTTATTCTGAAAGGAAACCCTACTATAACATATTGTTTATGAAAATTCAGAAGGTATATAACAAATTAGCTCTAAAACCAGAACCCATTGAACTCAGGGCACCCCTTTAGGAAAATGTATGCAGCCATTAGGTCTGACCTAACCCAGAAAAGGTTGTTACAGAAGTAAGCTCCATTTAATAATTTTAAGTCTGTGCCAGAGCACACGACAGGCCTCTGCATTATACATAAGGTAAGCAATGACTGCAGAAGACAGTTCATAGGAAATGCCCTGATAATGACTTTGATGTTCATGTGTTCTGAGAGTGGAACATCTGAGTCTTTAATCTTCAGCTCCACCTGAACCCTGGTTTTCTGTCAAGGCATGTTGTATGAAATTGTGAGGCAGGACTAGGTTAGCACCTAAACTTTGTTTGTAATAAACATGAAGAGAACATTTAAAGAAACAATTAATCCAATAATGCACACATTGCAAGCAATTAAATAATTAAACTCACACTGCATTGCTACCTCTATTGCCACTCCTAACCAGAGATTAGTTCTAATGACACAGCTGGCAAACGAAGAAAATATACACCTAGCAATGGACAACAAAATATCAATTCTCTACTTTGACTTTGACTTTGGGGCAGTTGGGTGGCCTAGTGGTTAAGGCAGCCGCCCTGCGACCAGAAAGTCCAGGTTCGATCCCCAAGACCGCTAGGCACCGCTGAGCAAGGTACTGTCCCCACACACTGGGCGCCCGGGGCGCCGTGTTCCTGGCTGCCCCCTGCTTCACTTGGTGAATGGGTTAAATGCAGTGGTTGAATTTCGTGCTGTTCACGTATGACAAATGGTCACTTTCACTTATTCTCTTTTCCCTTCCAGCGACAAACAGGCTTCAACCCGCATCTCAGACTGTCTGGCTGACATCTTCTCTTGGATGGCGACCCACCTCCTCAAGCTAAACTACCAGCAAGACCGAGTCTTTCACCAAGCCATGATCTCATTGTTTCTGTTGGGAACTCGGTTATTGTCCCTGCAAAGAAGGTAAGAAATCTTGGTGTGATGCTAGATGAAGATCTGTTCCCTCACTGTCTTCAAGTGTTGTCTGAAGACTCATCTCTTCAAGGAGCACCTTGGTAACTAACTATGCCCCAACCCCAGTGTGCACCACTGGGCTGGTGACGGCAGTACAGTTCGGTTCTCAAACAAATAAAGGCTATTTGCAGTTGCCTCGTTAATGTGCGGATTTCTGCGTAAATGGAATTTGGATCAGGTTTGCATAATACTGTTCATTTACTCACTCTGGCAAGATGTATTGTAACAAAATGGAGAAAGATGACAATGTGAAGTTACTTAACGGGCACTATATTCAACAAAAGATGATTAAAATGGGTTGATGAAACTCATCAAGAAATGAACTGGGAAGTGGTGGCTGTCCCCATAAGCAGAAAAGCAGGGGTTGTGGCACCATCACAGTTTTGAGAAGGGTTTTGGGGAAGTCAGGAGGGGTTTCGGGAGGGGGTTTGATTGTCGAATATGGCTTAGAAAGACAAAAGAATGTACATTGTTACAAAATCTGAAGTGGCTTGAGTGACCTGATTCAAATGTGTATTGTTTTTACACCTGCTTTTTGTGCATCCATATACTGTAATGCTGTTATTTAAGATGCATAAAATTACCAGATGTACATAATATCAGCATTCTGAATATGTATGTATCCAACAATGAAGCTACTATAGCGACAGAAAAGCTCAAGGAAGGCCCAGATTCCACATGCTGATGCATTTTACTATGAACAGTGTGGACACCACTCTGCTACTCTGCTGGCCTTTTCTATTGTGTTAAATGGTTCTATTGAGTTAAAAGACAAAGTAAGAGTTAAACGAATGCTTCAACTTGTCTGTACCTGTCCAAGTGAAAAGCTGCAATCTCAGCATTGTGCCTTTCAAAGTCAGAGAAATAGTACAGGTTCACATTGGTCTCCTCATGCCTCTCTTGCCTGCAGTAAAAATAGAATAGAGCTGATGAAGCAATACCTGGAAGATTATTACAGCTAACAGCATTGCTGACAGCATCAAGTCCTGTCATCTACAGCATCTGCAGAATTTATCCACAAAGGCATACAGTCATACAGTATTGTGTATTAATACAGTAACTTAATGTTCCCAAAGCAGCTTAAACTTTCATATAATTTCATATACAGGGGGGTTATACAGGGGAGAGATTCTTTGGAAAATTACCAAATTAAGACAGCAAGTCTAGAGAAGAAAAGAGTGTGTGGAACCTTATGACCTACTGATGTTGTAGCACATCTGAAATGTTGGTGAATATGAGCTTACTTCATAGGCTTGAAGATAGCCTGTCCGTAGTTAGGGAAAGTCATTACCAGCTTCAGCTGAGTTCCTCCTGTCTTCTGAACTGGAGCATGTGGCCACAAAAGACACATCATCAGGAAAACACATTAAAAACATCAAAAATATCGATGTTTCTATTTTGGTCTAAAAGATCTTCAAAATTAATCTCCCAAAGTTTCATCATGGAAAAAATTGTGAAAATGTACTTAAATGGTTTTTTAAGTTGAGCTGCAGCTCTCAAATCTTACAAAAATATGAATTATTTGAGTATTTAATAAATATTTTGAAATAATTGTCTGATTTAATATATTTTTCTAAGTATCTAAATGCCTGTAGTAAAATTTTGTTGTTGAATACTGAGTGCATCTCTTTGGATGCTATGGATTGTTAAAAATATTTTTTTTAAAAATGGATTAAAAACTTTAAATGCGATTTTCTTGTTGTCTCATCTTTTCAATGATACCAAAGCCTCAGTTTAGAATTTTGGGTCACTATGACTCATTTTGCCAGATCAGGTCACATATGTAGAAACCCCATTTCCAAAAACATTTGGAACATTTCCAAAAATACAATTAAAACTAAAATATGTAGCCCTTTATATTTGAACCTTATTAAACAGGCAAAAGGACAAAGAAAATATGTTCAGTGTTTTCACTGACAACCTAAATTCTTTTTGATAAACATAAACAAATGTAGAAACAGATGCCTGCAACACACTCCAGATTATACAAGTAACTTACTAGGTCAACTGGTAGCAGGTGATATATACATATACACACTGTATGCAGTAGCCCCCACTTATACGCAGATCAGCAGGGGTGAGAACCAAACTAAAAAAAAATTTGCAGAACTCCCTGCACATGCGCGGAAAAGGCAGATATCCTCCACATTTTTTGTGCTTTTGTGATGTCTGGGCCTCGTCCGACACGCCCCCTCGTACTCTCCTGCTGGGTTGCTAAACACCATGCCCTAACATAAACCCTGCACAAGGACTGGCTCCCATGAACCTTTGTGGCATGGGTGTGGCCAGTTGGCCCAGTTATATGTGTTTTTGTGAGTGTTAGAGGGGAAGCAGATGTTTGTCAATGTGTGTTTATGTGTGTATTTTGTGTGGCTGAGCCCGTCTCGACAGTCACCCTCCAGAGTGTTAGCTGCTGAGTGACGGGCGAGTTGAGTGTTTGTGGCTGGAGTTCAGTGCAGGGGAAATTCTGGTTAACAGCCAATCAGCACCAAGGAAAAATAAATAATGTGCTCGGATTGGTTACTTTCAAACCTCTTGCCTCTGAGTACAGTGAGGGATGTGTCACAGTGCAGCAGCCAATCAGCAGCAAGGAGAAATAAATAGCATTCTTGGATTGACTATTTTCAAACCTCCCATCTCTGAGTACAGTGAGTCAAAGGGTACAGCCAATTGGAAGCAAGGAGAAATAAAAGGTTTATAGTTATTTTTATATGGAAATGTAGCTGAATTTACCTTAATATTTATGTTACAAAATGATTAAAAATATTTTTGTCTAATTTAGCACAAATATACAAACATTTATATATTGCCACGATAATAGCTGGGCCTCGTCCACCACGCAACCTCTACTTCTTTCATGGTTTATGTTAGGGCACGAGGACCAGGGGGCATTCAGTCAGGCCCAGATTTTATTTGTGTGGGTTGGCTGTGTAAAAGAAAAGTTGTTGGAGCTTGATGAGTATTTGGAGGAGGTGAAATATGTGTTTTGCCCAGGATGGAGACTGGATGATCATCTTGTCTAGGCAAGTAGACGCATACTGGTGGTGGGGGCAGAGAACCATGTTCATCGGGTTCTGGAATGTGGCCATGTGGGGGGGTCCGGGCAACCCCACGCTGCCAATGGCCAATGGTTGCTGCAGGTGAGCACACTGAATTAAACCCAAGACAACAGCAATCCTGCCACATGGCCAGATGGACTTCAGGAGGGCCGTGGGCCAGAAAAGGGCAATGGCGCTGCCATGTCGAGGAGTGCGGGTGTGGGAGTTCCTTCCAGCCACAGTGCATTACTGTAGGGGGGAGAAATTCGGGATGTCAGGTCTTGCAGAGCTCTGGGTCCTCCAAATAGCCCCACTTCATCCTCGTGGTTGCATAGTGGGGTGTAAGAGGGGTTGGAGTGGTGACCTTGGTTCCGCCATGGCTTCCATGTGTTGGGGCAGCTTTCACAGAGTGTGGTCTGTGATTAATGTGAAGTAGTACCGAAGCTCAGCATCAGACCACTTCTTGGCCAATGGCTGTATACCTGATCTTGGCAGAGATAAGTTTTCTACTCATGTAGATTATCCTCATCAAACATTTGTGAGAGAACTTTCCCCAGTCTGGTCTTGGGGCCATCACTCTGGGTGAAGGGCTGCTGGAAATCTCTTTCGCCAAACGGTTCCATTTGAGAGTGTGGTTCATGGTTGGGATCATACATGCACTTGTGGAACTCAGCAGCGGCTGAGGGAGCAAGGTGCAGGGATTAGCCCTCTCTGCTTGGGCCCATTTGTCTTGATATATGTACATATATATTTATATGAGGGAGCTTTAGACTTCTGTGAAAATGCTATCAAATAAACCCAGAGATCAGAAGAAACTATATGGGTTGTTTTTGTTTTGTTTCTTCTGGTCCTCCTGTGTTGTCCACTTCTCTCTCTCTCTTTTGACCATTAATGCACATGGAAGTTCTCAAGGGTCTGGAATTTTTAACTACATCTCAAAAAATATAGCAATAATATATTCCATATATCCAATTGTAACACTTGACTCCCTCATGGCCACTTTTGGTGAATTGAAACCCACGAAAACTACATTTTCTATCAGATTATGTCATTTATCCATTCATCTATCCATCCATCATCTCCCGCTTATCCGAAGTCGGGTCATCCAGCTCTTCCGTCTCTCCAGCATGTTCTAGGTCTTCCCCGAGGTCTCTTCCTGGTGGGACGTGCCTGGAACACCTCCCGAGGGAGGCGTCCAGGAGGCATCCTAACCAGATACCCAAGCCACCTCATCTGGCTCCTCTCGATGTGGAGGAGCAGCAGTTCTACTCTGAGCTCCTCCTGGATAACTGAGCTTTTCAGCTTTAAGGGATAGCCCGGCTACCCTGCGGAGGAAACTCATTTTGGCCGCTTGTATCTGTGATCTCGATCTTTCAGTCACTACCCAAAACTCGTGACCATAGGTGAGGGTAGGAACGTAGATTGACCAGTAAATCGAGGGCTCAGTCTTCTGGGAGCCTTCCCTTATTAAGGTCCGACATCAGATACTCACGGAGCACTCCCCAAAGGAGTCCCCGAGGGACACGATCGAATGCCTTTTCCAGATCCACAAAACACATGTAGACTGGTTGGGCAAACTCCCATGCACCCTCCAGATACCCTACTATGGGTATAGAGCTGGTCCACCATTCCACATCCAGGATGAAAACCACACTGCTCCTCCTGGATTGCCAAAGAGACCAGAATTTCCTCAAAGCCATCTGGAAGTCATTCTCCACGGCCTCTCCGAACTCCTCCCACACACGAGTTTTTGCCTTAATGACCATCGCAGCTATGTTCCACTTGGCCTGCCGGTACCTGCCAGCTGCCTCAGGACTCCCACAGGCCAAAAAGGCCCGATAGGACTTCACCTTGACGGCATTACTTACCGCTGGTGTCCACCAGCAGGTTCGGGGATTACCGCCACGACAGGCACCAACCACCTTACAGCCACAGCTCCGGTCAGCCGCCTGGACAATGGAGGTGCGCAATATGGCCCATTCAGACTCAATATCCCTCACCTCCCCTGAGATGTGGTTGATCAGTTGACAGCTCTGCCCCTCTCTTCAGCCGAGTGTCCAATACATGCGGCCACAAGTCCGATGAAACAATCACAAAGTCGATAATCGAACTGCGACCTAAGGTGTCCTGGTGCCAGGTGCACATATGGACACCCTTATGCTTGAACATGGTGTCGTTATGGACAAACCATGGCGAGCACAGAAGTCTAACAACAGAATACCATTCAGGTTCAGATCAGGGGGGCCGTTCCACCCAATCACACCCCTCCAAGTATCACTGTCATTGGCCACATGAGCATTGTAGTCCCCTGGCTGAGAAATAGAGTCCCCAGAAGGAGTGATCTTCAGCACACCCTCCATGGACTCTAAAAAGCGTGGTTACTCTGAACTGGTGTTCGGCGCATAATCACAAACAACAGTTAGGACCAGTCCCCCCACCCTAAGGTGAAGGGAGGCTACCCTCTTGTCCACTGGGGTAAACCCCAACGTACAGGCACCAAGCTGGGGAGCAATAAGTATGCCCACACCTGCTTGACGCCTCTCACCATGGGCAACTCCAGAGTG
>JBBPDC010000023.1:61074-79360 GCA_037974485.1 Hemigrammopetersius urotaenia
GGGAGAACGTGAACACAGAACAGGTACACAGGACAGACTCCTAGAAAACAAACAGAGGGCATAACGAGAACAAAGGTACCTCAGCGGATGCTGGAATAATCACACAAACAGAAAACCAAGAATAGAAAACCAAAAACAGAAAACCAAAAACATGGCACGGCTAAGCGGCTGTACCAGTCCAAGCCGTGACACCGACCCATAACATGCTGATTTTTTATGCTTTTATATATGTCTTAGTGGTCCCCTTATACTGTATCTGAAGTCCAGCCCTGGTGCAGAATTACAGCCACTTAGAGCCAGTCCCGCAATGAGATTTCCCTAGGATGCACAGTTTCTGTGTCTGTAGCTTTAAATAATAATGAGGAGGAGAGAGGTGGGGCGAGGAGGAGAGAGGCAGAGCATAGTGGAGGGTGGAGGAGGGGCCAGCTTGCAGCCACGGTATCATGTGCTAATGTTTACAGTGTATAGCAATGGCTACTGCGTCATGGTAAAAGATAGTTGTATTCTCTGTATTGAGATTCAGGACATTTCCTTGATAGCCAAAAAGCTGAGATCAGTGCCTATAGCCCCGTTACTGTAAGACTCCTCAAATTTGACCCATTCTCATTTGATCACCCTGGTGAGGGGAATAAGGTTGATCAGAAAGGCAAATGGCATGCAGGCCATAACACTGACAGCAGCATGGTTATCCAAATAACAGAGACATACAACACTGGAGTTAATGTGTGTATTCACATACCACTCACACACATACTGAATGCTATCTACCTTTACTTTTGTGACAGTAGTCTGCTAACTGGGCTGTTAGCTGCAGAGCTAATATTTCAGCCACATTCTAAGGGTGAAAAGCCAGGTAACCATATACAGCAAAGCAACAAAAATATATAGTGTTAAGTTGACTTACTTGTCTGAGGTTTGTAGCTGAGCCAAGGAGAGTTGTAACTGATCCAGATTTAATTTTCAGCATTCAGCAGTGAAATTTTCATGTCATGGGACCTTTAAAACTTTTGCACATTCATGTATAAAAAAAACCGTATAGATGCAGAGCCATAGGTCATTGAAAAAAGTCAAGTAAAGTCAGGTCAATAGGTTATATTTTCATTTCGACTATACACACAGTACCCAGTGAAAGATTACGTACCTCCAGGAACATGGAGCAACACAAGCGCTGAAGAGTGCAAACACGACTCAAAGGTGTGCCAGAAACACAACGCAACAATACAATTAGACAAGACATAACAACACAAAATGTAAAATGTAAACAGTAAGTGCCATTAACAATAGCTCCTAGTATATTTACTTTCCATTCCCCTCAGTGCTGACCGTGAGAGAAGGGCTGCAGAGATTCGCCACTGGAAGTGGCTCCAATGTTCCGGATAAACTAGTATGAAATAGATGTTGACATAAAAGTGGCAGGTTGTGAGAGTTGAGGTGGCGGCACGGATGCAGCGTAACAACCCACGAAGAGATCTCCTTAAGTAAATGTGACACCAGGCTGTGCATCAGAACCCCACACAGACAATGAGAAAATTGTCAAAGGGGCAAGAAAGAGCAGCAAGAGAGTGATGACTGGAGTCAGATCCTTGCCTACATGTCATGGGAAAGGATCCCGTTCTCTGTCTGCAAAGGTATGTAACAAGACAGATCTAGAGACAAACTATTTGGTGGAAAGGCAGTCATTTCAAATGACTTTATGCCATGTTAGTGGTTGGCATCAGTGCTTAGCAATATCACTCCTACAACCTAGCACGCGTCAGGGATGTGCATAATTAATAATAGTTGAAAAACAATGTTAATGAATGGATTGTGTTTTAACTGGAATAAAAACAAAACAACCAAAAGCACAGTGCAGGACTTTCTCCACAGTGACTAATATGCCAACATGTTAGTTTACCAAATCAATATCTTTTCTTTGTTTTTGGATACCATCATGTAGAGCAGGGGTGGGCAACCCCAGTGCTGGAGTGCTGTGGTCCAGCAGGTTTTAGTGATTTCCCTGCTCAGAAAGACCTGGTTAACCTCACCAGTTAATTGTCAGGTTTAATGAATGTGTTTGGGGAACCATCTAACCATAAAACTGTGCCGGACACTGGCCCTCCAGGACCGGAGTTGCTCAGACCTGATGTAGAGTACTTGCATTAACTAATATTTGTATTAGTAGAGTGTATCATACATAAGCCATAACATTAAAGTCACTGACAGGTGAAGTGAATAACAATGGCCCATGGGCAAGTGTAAGAATCTGAGCAACTCTGAGATGGATCAAATTGTGAGAGTCAGTTGGATCAGAACATCTGCAAAACAGGAGATATTTTGGGGTGTTCCCAGTAGGCAGTGGTTAGTGGTTAGCCAGTGAACAGAGGACAGGGTCATGATCACCCAAACCTCATTGATGCTCATTGAGAGAGAAGGCTCAATTTTGATCTCACAGAAGAACTACTGTAGCACAAATTGCTGTGAACATTAATGCTGGCTATGATAGAAAGGAGTCAGAACACCACATCACAGCTTGCTGTGTAGCCACAGAGTGAGCTTGCTGACCCCTCTCCACTGCTGAAAGTGGCTGTTAGGAATGGGCATGTGAGCATCAGAAATGGACCATGGAGCAACAGATAAGGTGGCCTGATCTGATGAATCATGTTTTCTATTAAATCATGTGGATGGCCGGATGGCATTGCTTATCTGGGAAAGAGATGGCATCTGGTTGCACTATGAGTAGACGGCAAGCCTCAATGGGTCAGAGGCAGCACTAGGGGGAACTACACAATATCAGGAAGTTTTAATGTACTTGACGCAGTGTCTCAAAATGCCTGGTAAGACCTTTTGTCCCAGTCTTGCCAGCTTTTTAAGACACTGTTTGACATTGTCTAATCTGGCATTCCTGATCTTAAGTGCTGCTAGTGGTTTGCATCAAGGGATAAACCCTCTGTATTTACATACATGAAGGTGTATCTTGATTTTAGACATTGACAGTAATACACCTACCTCCTTAAGAGCTCTCTTGATCTTGTTATATGTTGTGAAAGGGTTATTCACCAAGGAAGGAATCTTATGTTCATCCTCTTCACTTGTTTTCCATGGGCTACCTGACCTTTTGATGTTGCTGAGCTCCCCTGTATACAGTAACCCCCCGCTTATTGCGGTGGTTATGTTCCAAGAGCACCCGCATTGTGAAAAAACGCATTGTTGTGATGTGGTAAACCAAATGCCTAAAAATGCCTGTTTTTATAGTGTAAACCCTAAATTTAATTTACAGTAATAAAAATGCAGGGCTTACTGAAGGACAAAATGAAAAATGATCCACAGGGGGAGATTCTGGTCTGCAGCTGCCACAGATGTGTGACATCTAGTCAGCGGCCACAGGGGGCGCTGGGGTTTAGGCTTGGTTTAGGTTGGGTTAGACTTTTATTTTGGTATCCTGTACTCAGGACTAAGTGGTTGTGTTTCGTCATTGGTTGTACATGTGATTATGTATTGTATTTAAGTTCTGTTTAGGTGGACCATAGTGTCGGTCCACCGTTACCCTTTCCATTACTCTTGCTTTTCAGTTTTATGCATGTAGCGGCACTCGAGCCAGGTTTACGTTTGTATAATAAAGAGAAAGACACAAAGATGGAAGCCTGCCTCTGTACCTGTTTTCAGTGGAAAAAAGCACGGCGACGTGACAAGATGCTTCAAATGGCAGATGCTTTCAAACCTCCCGCCTCTAAGTACAGTGAGCATGGAATGCTCCCAATCAGCTGCAAGGAGAAATAAATAATAGAATAAATTCTCAGATTGGCTAGTAGATTTATAGTGATTTTTTTATGGAAATGTATCTGAATTTACATTAATATTTATGTTACAAAATTAGTAAATTATATATTATATTATATTATATTAGTCTTATATTTGTCTATAATTTAACATGTAAATGTATATATATAATTAATGTTGTACTTTCATCGTGAATTATATATATCAACCAGCCAGACTTCCCACTCCCACAAACTGGCTGTGCCCTTGTTGCACACAGATTACAATCAGTCTATCAATTACAGATATTCCTGACCTTAAGTTATGTATTTAAAGCACACCTGTCCACAGACTCAGTATGTTCCATTCCAACCACTCCACCACCATGGGCAAGGCCAAAGAGCTGGGGGAGAAATTGTAGACCTGCACAAGGCTGAAACTTAGTGAGAAGTTGACAACTGTTGGTTGAAAATGGAGGAAATATAAAATGACCATCAATTGCATTCAGTCTGAAGCTTCATACAATATCTTAGCTCATGGGGTGAGGATGATCCTGAGAAAGGTGAGGGATCAGCCCTGAACTACATGGGAGGAGCTTGTTAATGATCTGAAGGCAGTTGGGACCACAGTCAATAACAACACCGATGGTAAAACATGACTTCATGGATTGAAATCTTGCAGCTCCACAAGGTCCCCCCGCTCAATCTTTAGTTTGCCAGTGAACATCTAAATGAGAAGCCTTGGAAGAAAGTGCTGTTGTCAGATGAGACCTAAATCAAGCTCTTAGGCATCAACTCGACCCACCGTGTGAGGAGGAAGAGAAATGCTTACCATTCCCACAGTCAAGCATGGAGGTGAAAACATTATGCTTGGGGATGTATTTCTTCTAATGGTGCAAGGTGATTTCACCGCATATGGGGGCCAATTGATGAAGGAACGAGAACTTCCTTCCCTCAGCCAGCTTACTGAAGATAAGTTTTGGATGGGTCTTCCAGTATGACAATGACCAAAAAGCGGCTAAAGAAAAAACACATTAAGGTTCTGGAGTGGGCTAGCCAGTCTCCAGACCTCAGTCCTACAGAATATCTGTGTAGGAGCTGAAGCTTCAAGTTGCCAACAGCAGCCAAGAAATCTAAACGATTTAGAGAGTTTCTACAAAGAGGAGTGGGCCAAACAAACTGGTGTTGGAAGGATTTAAAAAATAAAACCAAAGGAATAAATATTTGATACTTATGACAAGAACTGATGTTAGTTAAAGACTTCAAATAAAAATAATAATAATATATATATAAAAATTATATATTTATATTTTAAAATATAAATATATGGTCTTTATATAAAATGTTATATAATATTGCTCACTTGGCCAAAAATAGATAAATAACATAATCTGGTAGAAACCACTAAAAATTACATTTCTTAAGTGTTTAGAATGAAAGGGTTTTGACTTAAATTGTATGACTTAAGAGTCTAAATAACAAGAAACTAAAAAAAATTAGTTTTCATGGTTTTCAATTGGCCAAAAGTGGCCACGAAGAAGCTGAATTGATAGTAAAAACGAAGAGGGCCAGAGGGTTAATGTATTTTTTTAGTAATAACAATACAGTAAAATATATAAGTAATCACCAAGCATTTTACAGTTCAATAATTTACTGTTCATCCCGTGGCACGTCTTATTCAGGAGTTTCAGGAGGAGTCACCACAGTATCTAATAACCTTTTTAGCACTGCCACAAATAATTATTTCCCCCACTGTATATATATGAACTAGTAGAGGCTTAACAGCATTTGATCTTTATTACCTTCTTCTACACTTACACTTAATCATGAACAGTGTGAGAATTACTCTCATGAGAGTTAGTGATCTTTACACTATAAAATTGTGGTACTTCTTTTATTTGTTGTTGTTGTCACTGTAAATATGGCAGAAAGAATGTCTCTGAGCAAAATATTGGATCTGAGCAATAAAGCTGAATCTGAAAATAGCTATTTAAATATGATCAAATACACATATTTAATATATATGTGAAATATCAGATCAGAGATATCTGATTTTATCACCTTTATACAGAGAGCATCTTGCCAGAGCCAGGGCATGTTGCCTTGTTTTCCACAGGAGCTACTGGAATATCAGTGTAAAAATTCCATGGAAGAAGAGATGTTTATTTTCATGGTAGTATTTTCAGTGAAGTATCTACTATGAAGTTTGAATTTGAGGCAAACCCAGGCCTTTATGGAAGAGCACTGAATGACTAGTTATCTGAATCCATCGAGTCATAAACAATGTTCTTGTTCCTTCTGACCTCTGCAGCGTAACCCATGAAGAAGTTCTCAGGATCAAACGACAAAAGCACAGCTTGTTTCTACATCCCAAGGGCTAACCCGGAATTCTCTCATCTCCATACTCAAATCGGACGCCTTTCTGGGGCACGATCACGGAAAAGTAATTGGGGTTGAGCTTCAGTGGAGTTTCATGAAAGAGTCGCAGGCACAGACACTGTCGACAGCCCTCCCCACCCCCCAGTCGCCCTACTCCTCATTAATTTATTTAATCTTCAACCTTGCCGGGTCCTTCTTCAAGGCTTCCCACCCCTCCTCTGTTGTTTACACAACATATTCTCAGGCATTCTCCATCCAATTACTTTTTGGTGACATGGCGCCTCCTCCCTCCGTCTCTCTGCATCCCAGGCTGTCCTTGAGTTGTTTGCTAATTAGTTTCTCAGCAATTACCTGCCTGACTGCTCTGCCACACTGGTTTCTTTGCATATTGTCATACAAAAACCAATAAGGGGAGAAGGGTGGGAAAATGACACCTTTGATTTGCATTAATTCCTTATTTGGCTCCTCTACTCTGAAGCAGTCTGGCTGGGCAAAACCAAATGTCCTCCTTGCATGAGAGTAAAAAAGGCATTTCAAATAAACAACAGAGGGGAGGTTGCTGGTTCCTTGTCTTAGAAGATTCTTATTAATGGATGATATGCTTAGCCAATAGTCTTTGCTGTTCTGGCTTTGGAAGGAGGTCACCATCTGTGGTTATGAAGAGGCCAACTCAGCCACCTAACTTATTCATTACTTTAGCCTGATTAGCCAGTGTTCTGCTACTGCCTCCACAAATTTCACTGTCTACCTATAGCATGCCTGTTGCCAAATTTCTGTCATCACACGCTCTTGAAAACAGTAGAAAGATTACACCTGGTGAAGGCCTACAGATTGGACAGTTCACATTGAGCCTGCACAGTGTAGCCTTTGTTGCAAGCCCAGAATTTGTTCAGATATTGCAGAGTGCTTGCTGTAAAAATTATTTTTTGCTATGTGAAACTCTTAAATCTTAAATCTATTGAATACCTATAATTCTCATTTTGATATAGTTTTGAAAGCATTTAGACATTTAGATTATTTTTAATCTGGATCTCTTCTGCAAGGTTCAAGAAAACGGCCTGATAAACTTGATTAAATGACTTTAATAAGTACAAAATGCCTGTAAATTAAGTAGTCTTATAATAATCTTGTTATAGTATCCAGTTTTTCTAGCACATATTAGTCCATAGTCTATATTTATATAGATATTCTGTAGAAAAGACTAGCCCTAGTTCTGCTTACATGTTATTAACACTTAAACATGAAATGCCCCTTCATGACATGCCTGTGAGTTTACTACTGTTTAAAAATGTGTGTTCCTTTTTCTCCTTGTATTTGAAAATCTAGTCATGTCTGTTTTGGACAGATAATTTATCATGATGCATTTCTCTTCCTCTCTGCAAACGTCTGATTCTTTTCACCTGCTGTGATGCATGTTTGTTTTGGTGACAAAAAGCTATCTTCAGTACTGCTGAAGCCACAATAGTCAGAAAGGCTTTGTGTTTCTGTGGGTGTTGATGCAATCGAACAACAATGAATACTTTTGCTTAAAATAATGCAGGGGAAACCTTTAACTATGTTCCTTTGTTGATTGCCCAATGTTTTTTTTCAAATGCTGCATGGCATATCACAATTATAGTTCAATTCACATTTATTGAATATTTTCATTTTCAAATATTCTACCAACCATCATCTTGACTATTTGACTATAGTAATAATAAAAAATCTCAGGACACTTTGTGATATAACTGAATGGGATTTTTAAAATGTTTTGCTTTTTGTCTTCTTCTTATTGTTAATATTACTATTATTTTTATGGTATTATTAACAAATATTACAAATATTGTTAATAATAATAATAATAATAATAATAATAATAATAATAATAATAAGAAGAAGAGGAAGAAGAAAAAATATTACTGTAATGTACATTGCATAATTGAACCATTGTTGTTATTATTATTATTATTATTATTATTATTATTTATTATTATTTTTTTAATTATTATTATTATTGAAATTCCTGAAGTTCTGCTCACTCTGGTAAAAATAAACAGGTGCAGGAGGTGCAGGACAGCAAAACAAATCATCCTTTTTTTTTCCTTCATTGAAGAACAAAAGTGTTTTGGTCAGCTCCAGGGAGGGAATGTGGGAATGATCAAAGTTTTTAAACTTTCTCAAACCTGCTATATTGGCCACATCAGCTTTATTGCCCAATCAGTCAAACTAACTGCAGCAGTGCTCCAGCACACACTCATTTATTCATTTATGGTTATAACAGATACTGAAGATTCTAAGATTGTATCACACCTCTTGTGAGCATGGTGTGCAGAGCTGCCAACTGACCTTTACTGGAGTTGAGTTTGACTTGATGAAAGCTTGCTTCTCCATGGAAGTGTGTAGTTTCACAAGTTGTGCTTAATGCTGTTTACTTTGTTTTGGCTCTGAAATGAACCGACATTATATTACACCACGTACAGTGTCCTGACAAGTAGTTTGCCAACACCCTCCAGTTCCACTCTCCTTCACTTTAGCATAAAAAATGAAGCAAAACAAAGTATGGCACAATGCCTTAGGCAAGGTTCACAGTAGAAACAACCCATTTAGAATGACATTCACACTGGTTAGGGCACTTATTTGCCAGCACAAACATAGATTATTCCCGTCTTTGTCTGTCAGAATGAAGCCAGTAAGTGGAATCATTTTTTTTTTAATTATTTGATAAAATGCCGATTATGTATAGGGAATTGCATACTGAACTGAGGCTATGCTAAAGTATATCTTGCATGATAAGTAATACAGCCTGGTATGACCTTGTGTGAACATTAATAACAGAGGGGTACATTTGTTTGTCATGGTTTTGTTGAGTGCAGAGTAAAAGCAACTAACTTTTTGTAGATGACCAAAACATGTACACTGCTACGTAAAGGTTTCTGATGCATCATCAATATGCATAAGTACAAGAAGAGGTGAAAAGAGTACACTAAAGCCATACTGGCAGCTGGTGGCCTAGTAGTTGGGGCATTTGCCCTGCAATCAGAAAGTCATGGCTGCACCTCTGTTAGTGCAACACTCACTAACCCTAGAGTACCGTCCCCACACACAGTGCTCCCCGGGTGCTCTGTTCCTGGCTGCCCGGTTAAATGAAGAGGAAGAATTTCACACTGTTCACACTTTGTGCTGTGGAATCACACTTTAGGTCCAATTTTTACTTCAGTGAAATTATAATGAATAAAAGTGAAAATTGTTTGCTTCCAAAAAACACTGAAATAGATGTATGCAAGTATCAGCTAAAAAGCTTTCTAGAAACGCACAGTGGTGTCAAATCTTGAAGGTAGGGGGACCTTTGGAAATGCTGCTTTGGGGTGGGCTATTTGAAATGTTCTTTTTTTCCTCAGCTGGTGAATGCTGAAGAAATAATACTGCTGACATAATAATACTGCTAGAATGTCTCTTTACAGACATAACATTTTGTGACAATTTTGTGAAGGAATAGATTTTTCAATGAAATGACTTCTTAGACAAGGAGAACAACAATCTTAAAAGTTGGTTACCTGCAAATTGCTGGGCATACACACACACAAATACATTGACTCATAGGGCCAAGTTCACATCTACAGTTCACCTGATGTGCATGTCTTGGGACTAGGGGTGGAAACCAGAGATCCCAGAGAAAACCCATTTAGATATGGGGGAAACTGATTTGGGAGATATGGGGAAATACTGCACACAGAATGGACCCTTAGCTGTGCTGCCTGTAGTGAAAGAACATATGACTGATAATGTGAAAAACATAATATTAAAGGATGATTTCTGTCAAATAAATCAGGGTAATGGATACAGTATATACATAGTTAAACTCTAGTCTTAGGTGAAAATGCCAAACCTAAAATGTCTGACATGTGTCAGTAACTGAATATAAATGCTTATAATCAAAATGTATTTTTCTCATGATTATAGCTCTGTAGAAGTTAAAACCATTTGCAAATACTATTTGACAATACAAATTTATGTTATTCAAATGCAAGTCATTGTGTACATTTAAAGTTCAGAGTCAATAATACATTTTGAGACTTCAGAATAAGGGATTGAGTCAGTGCACCTTGGCCTACAAACTCACACTTCTTGCTATAATTTGACACTCATAGCCAGATGATCTCACTCATTAAAATCAAAGATAAAGGTTCAGTATGCCACGTGTCTTTGGAATCAGCTGCTGTTCAGCTTACTTTGCTGCTGCAATAAATGAGACAGTTTTAGCATGGGGGCTTTGTGAACCAGCTTTCTGCTCAGAGAATATTATGCTCATACTTACTTAACTGCTTAGACTTGAATAATTGGATTTGGGAGAGGAAAACAATTGCCTGACTGGTCTGAATGGACATGAACTGGACCAACATGTGCTCAACGGGTCCAAATCAGCAGGAGGTCTTAATGATTGGTGTGAGATATGCCAGGTACAAGAGGATCATTGGGTTAATGTACTTAATATGGCACTTGTACAACCCATAATACATTCTACAAGAGCAGTGATGACATTTAATGTGGGTATAATATTCAAAAATTTAATTGTACTTGGCTGTTGTTAAGGCAGAAAATAAATAAGGATATCTGAATCTTTAAGACAACATTTTTCTTTTTAAAAAATAAGCTAGACATGACTATAATGTTTAGCTGAAAACACAATTTAAACCCTGCCATATTTCTAAACTGCACATATTCTTGAGATGATCAGAGGGATCATGCATCATTCTCTAACTAATTGGAATTCACAATGACTTTGTCAAAAGAAAGGAAGTTACTCAAGGGTTGAAAATGAACTGGAAGTCATAATTAAACACGGTATCAGCCGGGTAAAGCGTTATCTGCCAGATCACTGACTTGCTTTGTAGTGATTTGGAGAGCTTTTGAAGTGTGGAGCTTATGAAGATTAATTTATATGACAAATAGCATACAACAGATGTAGAAGTTAATTACACGTTTTTTGAATGTCTCTTCTCTTATTAACATCTTCTATTAAAATAGTGAGTATAATACCAGTCATATCCTAAATTAGACACCAATATAACTTTTTTCAGCCTAAAACTCCATAGCCAAATGTAAAATATTATAATATGCATTTCAGCATGTGTTTCAAATGTTGTTGGCACTTAAAGGTTTTCGTTATCTAGTTAACAAGACCTAATTGTAGCTAATTCACTGTTTTGTTAATTTAAATAATTGTAAATGGAAGAGAATTATATGTTTATATATCTTTTTTATCTATCTTCTTTTTGTATTTTATAGATGCATATGTGTGTGTGTGTGTGTGTGTGTGTTTGCATGAGAACTACATTTAAACAACATTATCTAGCAGTTCGTTATTAACAAACATTGCTGTCTAATGTAAAATACACCATCACATTGAAACCACCTGACTTTTCCATTCCATCAAAACAGCTCAAGACTGATTTCTACAAAATAAGATAAAGGTACATCTCTTGACTTGAAAATATGTGTAAAGTGTTTGTCATACATGATCACGCAACAGCACAGCACAGTGTAAACAGCACAAAAATGTTCTTTGCATTTAACACATTCACCAAGTGAAGCAGAGGGCAGCCAGGAACACAGTGCCTGGGGAGCAGAATGTGAGGACTGCACCTCGCGCAAGGTCCTGGCAGTCCTAGCACTCAACACAACCTTCTGATTGCAGAGGCAGATCCCTGATCACCAGGTCACCAATGTTTAAGAGCTGAAACAGCAGTAATGCACCTCTGTTATTCATATCGGGTGTTATAGTTTTGCTTAGTTTATAATTAGTTTATTTTTTTTTTCATATTTGATATTGAGTGTATACATTTGAAAGTTTATTAAATGACAAAACAAAAATGTCTGAACACCTTATATCAAAAGAGTATTTGTTGAAGATATTTGATATGTATACTTATATACTTATGATATGTATGTTGAAACATATGTCAGTATTTTTTCTTTTCATGTTTCCTCACATAACACATTTCTTGTCTATTAACAACCATGTAATCAGATGAAAAAAGAACAGCAGGTCCTGTTATTTAAAAAAAATGCATAATTGAACAAAATCAATTTCAGGTGATTTTGTGCAATTAGCACTTCTAATGGCACATTCATGTTTTGTTTGTATGACTTGTGTGAGTGGGTCATTTTTGAGAGGCTTTGTCTTGTTGGTGAGGAAATGCCACTGTAATCTCTCTGACATGTTAAACATTCCATAAAACATTGACCTTTGAGGCAGTGATTGCTTGATATTTGCAGTGCCAAGTAAACTGCTGCTACAGCACTGTGGACTATGAAGCAAAATCAATGTAGCATAGCATGGAAATGTTTAGCACTCACAACCCCAAGGCAAAGAGGGCAAGAGACCTGCTCCCCTTTTTAGCACTAACTGTAATTGGAAATATGATTGACTAATGCAAAAACTAACAGCCCCTGTCCACATATTCATAGTATGTTGCGCTACATTGACGAATGACTTTTAAGCCACAATTACCATTCAGTTTAGAGAGACAGCTCTTACAAATGCAACATTGAGGTAAAAACTGATTCAGTTTTAGGGATAGAAAAGGACAGACAATGGGGAGATGACTAGATATAGGTATCATTGTTCTGAAAAGCTTAAAGCTGTCTGTGTTATATTATTAGCTGAGATGAATTTATTTCAATTATCAAATCAATTAGCATAATATTGCCTATTAAGGAAATTCACAGAGTGTGTAAAGGCACACTAATTGTCTTGTTTATACTGTTTTTGTTTGTGAACAAAATAATCGAAGTGTCTCATTATGTGGCGAGAAAGGTCGTTAGAGCTCTTGAGGCATTTAGTCACAGTGCAGATTTAAAGGAATAGTTTAGTTTAGTTTAGTTTAGAGGCCCACTTAAAAATACATGGTGTTACACAATTTTTTTCAAGTGTGTGACAAATTTTAACACAATAAACAAAAGTAACAAATTAACATCAAAACCCAATTCTGAAGGACTATGGTAATAAACTCTTCCAGTGTCATTCTGGCTGACAAACTAATCCTAACAAACTAATCCTAACAATATAAGTCATATTAGCTTTTCCCTTAAAGAGTTTTAAGCACTGTTATTTGGACCTTAAAGTCATTGCTGTCTACTGTAATATTAATGTTTATCAGGTAAACTGCTAGCCCAGTGCCAAAGGAACATATGGTTATGAACTGAAAGGTGCCTCTCAAATTATCAATGAGGTAATGTTAATGTTATCTACTAAATGGCTATTAACTAAACCAAGTCATAAATAATTGAGCTTAACTGTAAAAATGTTGAAAACAACATAAATTAAAAAAACTCAGGATTAGGTATAGCCAGTACTTTGCAAAAACATTCCATTAAAATTAAAAGCCATCTGATTTTTTTCTGGATTACAAATGACACATAATGTATTCTGTGACAAAATAATACTAACTGAAAAAAGTATTTAGTCTCTTCAGTGGAAGCTCTAAGTTTATAATGATTGCCCTATAAAGGACACCGTTTGGTTTACAATAGAAAGTTCACCTCTTCTGGCTAAAAAACCTTAACCATTGGTAACTGAATCTGAAACCAATCTGTGAAAACAAAGACCAAAGAGATAAAGATCTGAAAAGATTCCTAATATCCATGTGTTTGAACATCCAGATGAGCATGACTGGATGAACTGTGGAGAACTGAAAAAGCTGCTAGTGAAGATAAAACATTAAATCATGATGAAGTATGCCATTAAGAATCCAAGTTAACCAGCCAAAGTGTGGGGTAAGGGGGTAAGGTTTTGTACGGTGGCCCTGAAGTGCAAACTACACCAACAAATTACTAAACACAACAACAAATTGAGAAACACAAACTAATTCAGAAACAACAACAAAATTGAGAAACACAAAAACAAATTAAGAAGCACAAAAACAAAATTGAGAATCACAAAAACAAATTTAGAAGCACAGTTACATTAAGAAACCGGAAAGGGTAGGTACCAGTCAGCAACAGGAGACATCACTGATTGGACGACCGCGCTGTTCGTCTTTGGAACCAAAAGTTACTCGAAACCAGGGCTGAACTGGCCATCTGGCATACTGGGCATTGCCTGGTGGGCCGATGGTACATTTGGGATGGCGCGGAATCCTGTCAGCACCCCCCCCAAACGATCACGAGAGCGGTTGGCCGGTCTCGGCTCAAAATGCCCGGGCCGATTTTTGTCCCACTCCAGCCCTGCTCGAAACACACAATTATTTATCATTTAAATTGAAGTACAACAATGTGTGATTCAAAGAGTAAGGCAAAGCAGACCAGAAAATAACTTTTATAGCTCCATTCACTTTTTCTTTTGTTCAGGGACCCATGAGCAGAATGCGTTTAAATGCATTTTCAGTGTGCGCATACGCAATTGAAATGTCATGATTACACTTGAGCATATCCAGTATCACCTCGTATGTATGTCCTGAATCAAAATATTCTCGAATAGCGACAGCTACATTTGGGTCACCAGTAATGTGCTACAGGCAGAGTAACTTTCGGTTCCACAGCGCGGTTGTCAGTCCAATCAGTCTCCTGTTGCTGACTGGTACTTACCCTTTCCGGTTTCTTAATGTAATTGTGCTACTCCATTTGTTTTTGTGATTCTTCTTTTGTTTTTGTGATTCTCAATTTTGCTTTTGTGATTCTTAATTTGTTTTTGTGTTTCTCGATTTTGTTGTTGTTTCTGAATTAGTTTGTGTTGCAAAATGTTTTGTTGTGTTTAGTAATTTGTTGGTGTGGTTTGCACTTCAGGACCACCGCAGTTTTGGGCCAGATGAGAAAAAAAAAAGGTGAATGTTATCTGTTGACCAAGTCCACACCTTAGTCCTGTTGAGAATCGGTGGCACTATAAGTATCATCCAACCAATCAGAACAACCTGGAGCAAATCTTCCCAGACTAATGGATGTAAATTTCTCTCAACCAGTGTGCAAAACTGAACACCAAACCAAACTAGCATTTTTTAGATATGTGAACAATAATACAAATTGTCAATCTGTGTATAGAAACAAACAAATATTTAGGAAGTTAAACACTTTTGCAATTGACTTTGTTTCTAGCTATTTATGTAGTGTTTAGTTATGTTGCTCCATGCTAGCCAGTCTACATAGTAGCTAGTCACCGGTGGTTCTTTAGATTTGCACAAGAGCTATGAAACAAAAGTCATTAATTATCCGTATGCACTGTGTAAACTACATGCCTAATTCACTGAACACTGGAGCTTTTGATAACTTGCCTAGATCCCTGCATGTTTTCTTGCTGGCAAACTGTACTTTCAGTTAAAATGATTTTCTAGTTTTTAAGAAAAGCTTAGTTTTAGAAAAGCCTGTAGCTTATGAACTAATTCAGATATGTTTTTAAACTTTCAAATATCATTTTCCCCACTCTAAACAGAATCACAACATCTGTGCAAGAAAAGTAAACAGGTTTAAAGAACTTTAATTACAAGGACCATGATGAAAAAGCTGAAGAGCAATTTATTAGTGAAAAGCAGTAAGAATTACAATTACTATGCAGAAATAAAGTGTTGTAATTCATTCAGTGATCAAAAAAGGTGAATACCTTTACAGGAAAAACATTAAAGCTTTTGTGTCTGATTATTTTGCAGGCAGGTAAATTCAGTAGATTGATGAATTTATTGATTCATTGCAAAATCTATAAATCAACAGGGCATTTTACTTTTCAATGTAATAGTGCACCAGAAACAGTTATTTTAGTGTGCATTTTGAAGTCACAAAACAAAGTTCTCAGTAAAATCTAGCCATTTCCACTCTTGGCCATATAATACCTCAGTTCATTATTATAGGTTCATCATACATATCTTAACCGGTCGGCTATGCCTTTGGGGCATCTTTTTATGCAGTCTACATAGTAACACTCAGTGAGATTTCTTAGCTCCCCTACTATGATCTGTAGGAATGTGCAGAACTAATTTAACATTCGCCATGGTGTCCAGTGTGTGCCTTAACTACCTGGGGTGCAAAATGGAAAAGAAGATATATTTGACACTTTTAAGCACAAAAACCAACGCTAACTCAGCTGGACACCACACAGGGTGCAGTGCACATCCCACCTGCTAGCTCAAGCACAGCAGTAGAGATTTCCAGGGGTGATCAAATCACTTTTTAGTCTACCCCAATTGCACTTTAAACAGCTGACCTTCCTGCTCAGATCAAAGAATGTCTTCTTTGTCCTATATTTATATGAAGGCAAAGATGTTACAGCTTTTCCCTTCACTCTTCATCGCCAGGGATCCAGGCTGAGCTCCACTTTGTACTTCAAGGTCCCTGGATCAAGCTCTGTTGAACAAATTTATGGGTGAATGTGGAAGAGCGAGGGAAGTGGAGGTGAAATGAGCCCAGATCTCTTTGAAGATCTTGAACTGCTAAATGGTGTTCCCTTGCGGACGTTCATTCTTTGGCACTGGCTCCATGAATTAATAATATTGAACGAATTGAAATGATTACCTCTTTAATAAGCACAGTTGATTTCCAAACTGTTCATTTAAGGCAAATGGATTCAGCTATGGAGGTGGTCATGGTTTTTTCAGGAGAAGTAAGGGTGTTGCATTTACATCATCTGGCAAAAGCTTTTATGCAAAACAACTTACCAATGTATCCAATGTAGTGCTAGTAGTCTTACCCAAGGACTCTTTCTTTTTTTAATATGGTAGGAATCAAACCCCACTCTCTTTCAAGGAAGTCAGTAATGTTGACCAATACATTACACTACCAACAAAATCTCATAGTGGTCACACCCTCTGATTACTTCTATATGGCTAGCTTTGACACTGACTGGACAAATGAATGTTTTTTCAGATTATTTAAATTATAAATTATTAATAATTTACAGTTCCATAAAAAGATTTTCAAGCACACACCGTTCATTTTCAGGGTTTTTAGTTTAGTGTGTTTGGTAATCCTTGTCTGTGCAAATGTCAGAAGCGATATGTCAATAAGCATGCTGATGAGTTTTTAAATGAAATGAACGATATGTCAAAATAGTAGAAAGCCTTTTAAATGAGCCCAGAGGTACAGATGAATCAAAATGAAGAAATTTCTCACATGGTCTGAAATTGAGTGTAAATAGAGGTCATTAGGCAGCAATCCCTTAAATGACTTCCATGAGAGTAAGACACAGCTTCCCTGCCAAGGGTCCTCTTTAACATTAGCTGCATGAATTAATGATGCTCCTCCAAATTTCTAAGTACACGTCGTTAATTTCCAAACCTGTCACTGAAAACTAACGCTAGAGAACTCAGTCCTTTTGTGCAGTTCAGTGGTGGATGTGAACATAGTTCATTGACAAATTTCTGCTCAGTCCCACCCTAAAATAGTACAACTTTTAACTTTTGAGCAGGGCCCATTGAGAGGTTAGATACAGGAGGAGGATTTCTCTCTTGGGCTGAATGAGATTGCAAATGGATGTCATTAGATAATAATAACTGCAGTGTCTTCTAGAAGAAAAAGACAGTGCTGCTCGAAAGAAGGGCTCCATTGGGTACTGGCTTCTTTTATTACAAATGAAAGGTAAAAAACATTTTATGGGTGTCCAAATATAAACAAATTATATCCAGACCTGTAATTTCAAACGGTTTCTGTGTGTTTCATCTGTGTCTATGCATTATTCTACATATGAGTACAGCAGAAGTGGAAAGTTTGGGTACTGTCAAAGAAATTCCCAATAAGGACCATAAACTCTAATCAAAGGAAGCTCACCAAAAGAATGAATGTATTTCTTGCAGCAAGGGAACAAGTCTAAGAGAACAGTTGTTCTAAATCTTAAGCTTGTGATTTGCAATTTATCTAGCAGGAAGCAATGTGTGTGGGTAACATTGTTGTCGTTAGGTTAGTCAAAATAAAAAGACTGTATCTTCTCCATTCCCAGACACTTACAGCTGGATCAATCCGTCCTTCTATCAGAGATACAGAGAAGACAGTCCTCACAGAGAACATATAAAGACAAAACCACAGCAAAGATTAACTCAGGTTACAGAATTATAAAACTCAAAGGTTTCTTAATGATTACATGTGTGCTTGAACTTGCTAATATATATTTAAACCCTAATAAGAATAATTATTTAATATGAAAGAAACTTTAATAAGGATAACATTTCAACAGGTACCCTTTGTCAGAGGGCTGGCCACAAGGCCAGCACTCTGAA
>JBBPDC010000023.1:82254-99173 GCA_037974485.1 Hemigrammopetersius urotaenia
TCTTAGATTTAGGTTATCATTATTCTTTACTCTCCCAGAGATGCTAAATGCTAGTCTGCCAATCAGACCTTTACCATTTCTTTAAAAAAAAATTAATTTCAGTAATGTTCCAGAAAGTACATAAAACACACTTAATTAAAAAAATGCCTGTTTTTTGGCTTCAGCAAAATCAGTCTGTTTGAACATTTTGTGTTTGTCTTCCTTACTGGGGCAGCATTATTATGTGTCCTAGGTAATATGCATGTAAAAGGCACTGATGAGTAAATAAGTAAATACATATCAGTGAGCAATTTCCAGTACATGTCTGGATGCCATAGTGAATATGCTATGTGATAGATAAAAAAAATCTACACATCTCAGACCCAGAACTATACATTTTATGGAGTAGGGTGATTCTTTGTAGTCTTTGGCAAAATACAGCAACAATTACACAACTGAAGAATATTTGTCTTCAGAATATACTGAATGTACATCAAGGGAAAGACATGGCAATTCAAAAACATATGCCCTGCTGATTTGAAATGACAGAACAAAAGATTGGAAAACACATTAACATTAACTTTTTTTTTTGGTTGAGCCACAATTTAACTGTTACGTCGCTGACTCTCTCCCAAGTAAGAGCCGGCACGCAGGGTGGTTTCCCCACAAACCAGGTCAACCCAAACAGAATACAGGAACCCCAGAGTTGTCCCACCAATCCCCCAACACATACATTTAACTCTAAATGAAACACAGGTGATTTAAATGAATTGACATGGCTCACACAAACAGAAATACACAACAGAAAACCCCAGGAGTACCTCTAGTGGGCATCCGCCATCACAGTACCCCCTGAGACGTCACATTAACCTGTTGCAATAAACAAGTCATCTCTCTATTAATGCTCTTTGGAATCCTACTCCTTCTCCTCACATGTGCTTACTGCAGTTACAACGTTCAGAGGTTTTATAAAGTCTACACCATAGTTCTTTTGAACTGTTTTGGCATATGTGGAGGACCAACGGAGTTGATGAGTTGCATACACAACCAAACATGTTCAAGAGCATTAGGACTCATGCTGACTTCCAGCTGGGGTAGTTTAGGAGCTGGTGTTAATTTTTGTAGGGTGGTCTATTATGTATCTTTACATAATAGACCCCCGATGGTCCTGGCTGAGAGAACATCCGACGACAGTAGTCCTGGATAAGACCAGGATCCAGGATGAACCTTCCAGAACCTCGCTGTGAACTGGGGCCCTCTGTCCGAGATGATGTCCTTTGGGAACCCATGCAATCGGACTACATGTTCAATGAGAAGTTCCGCAGTCTCCTTGGCAGAGTGGAGTCCAGTCAGAGCCACCAGATAAACAGCCTTGGAGAACTGATCCACTATAGTTAGGATGGTGTCCTTGCCATTAGATTCAGCTAATCCTGAGACGAAGTTGACGGCGATGTGGGACCAAGGTCTTCGGGGTACAGGCAGAGGTTGTAGATACCCCGGAGATGCTTGGTTAGGGTTTTTTGTTCGAGCACAAACCAAGCATGCTTGTATGTATTCCTTGGCATCAGTTTTCATGGTGGGCCAGGAGAAGGCATGTTGAAGGAGTGATATGGTTCGATTGAGACCCGGATGACCAGCCATGGCTCAGGAGTGAGCCCACTGAAGGACCTCAGATTGCACGGTGGTAGGCACAAACAGATGATTTTGAGGGGCATCATCAGAGGAGGTTCTAAAGTCTGTTACTGGCAGACTCTGTCCTCTAACCCCCACCGGAGAGGAGCCAGGATGAGGTGTGGTGACAGAACAGGTGAGGGATCCATCCGGGGACTCTCTGCCTGATGGTGGTGAGAGAGGGCGTCAGCCTTGTAGTTTTTGGAGCCCAGATGCTATGAGAGATGGACGTCAAACTGTTCAAAAAACAGAGCCCACCGTGTCTTTCTGGGATTAAGCTGTTTGGCGAGACGGATGGTGACCAGGTTTTGGAGGTCCGTCCAGACCATGAATAAGATACTGCCACCCTGGAGACAGTGAAGCCATTCTTCCAGAGCCCACTTGATGGCCAAAAGTTCACTGTCCCCTACCCCGCAGCGCTGTTGTGTGGGAGTTTTCTGGAAAAGTAGAACAGGGACAGAATTGACTGGGGAACTGCGAGAGGATGGCTCCTCGACAGCAAATGGTTTAGTGGCATACGGGTGAAGAAGGATGGGAGCAGAGGTGAATTGTTGACAGAGACAGTGAAAGGCTTGGATGGCGGTGGCTGTCATTTCAAAGAGTCCGGTTTGGGTTTGGTGAAGGCAGTAAGAGGTGCCACAGTTGCCCTGAAATGAAATGCCTAAAGAAATTAGTGAACCCCAGAAAACGTTGCATCTGCTTAAGTTAAGTGGGCAGGGGCCATGACTGCACAACCTCCAGCTTCTGGGAATCCATGGAGGATCCCTGAGGAGAGATGACGAAGGTGAGGAATGTGGTGGAGTGCTGGTTCAAAGCACATTTTTCAAACTTACAGTACAACTGGTGGGCAAGCAACCTCTTGAAGACTGCCCTGACATGCTGGGTATGCTCCTCCAGGGTCTTGGAATATATCAAGATGTCATCCAGGTAAGTGAAACACCATTTATCCATGTCACGGAGAGTGCCGTTGATGAAGTGCTAAAAGATGGGCAGATTATTTTATAAACTGAATGGCATAACAAGGTTCTCATATTGGCCAGTGGGGGTTATGATGGCTGTCTTCCACTCAACGCCCTCCCTGATGTGTACCAGGTTGTAAGCTTTCCTGAGGTCTAGAACGAGACAGGAAACGGTCGGTTGGCAGGAGGCTGGGACCTTTTGATTTCCTCCCCCTGTTCACATGGTCTGACCGTTTCCCGAACAGAGAAAGAGCAAGCTGGATCATGCCCTCCAGAGTAACCGGCAGTTCAAGGACTGCTAATTCATGTTTAATCAGGGACAACATGAAGACGATACTTCAATGTCTGTGTGCAGCCACTCACCTATTTCCTGTTTATATATCTTGACGTGAGTCATTTCTGGTGCTGATTGATGTCTCGTGACAATTCTGCAGGAAATCTGTCCATGTTGGTCACCAGGAATCTAAAGCATGGTGCTGAATAAAATAATAGCAAAATAACAGTACTGATTATAAGGTTTTTTATTTATAACTATGCTGTAGCAACTAAATAGTAAAAAAAATATATGCTACATTGTTAACTCTGCCAAACTAATTTATCTAATATTTCTCTAGTTCTCCATTACTGTAGACTAAGCACTCATCCATGAGCTCACTAGGGCCACTTTAGCACATCCTACTTAAGAGCCAGTATCTGAGGGATGTACTCCAGAAGCTTCCGAATGAGCATCCTGGTCCTGGCAGTGAAGCGTGTGGTGCACAGAATGAGGCGAGGTGTTGAGGCATAGAAGAGTACTGCCTGTGCATGGCCATGACTGATTAATGAATTTTGCTGGAGCAAAAGACAAGCAGCCAGGAACATGATTTTTTCCTGCTAAAAAACAAGTCATGCCTGAGAGAATATTCTCATGTATGCAGCTCCTTTCTTCCATATCTGGTAAATTAGTGTTTTGGATAGATGGTGGGTTACAGCATTGTCTTTTCATAATCTATTGTTTGTAATAATCTGAAACTCCTTTGATCCCCTTTGAATGATGAGTTTGTGTTTATTTTAATGTAGTGTTTTGATTTTGTAATTATATTGTAATGCATAATAAATTATAATAAACCCTAATAAACCATAATAAAGACATTCTTCACTCACAGATACAATTATGACATTGGTTAAAAGTTCAGAATCTGAACTTTCAGATGAATCTGGACTTTCAGCTGGTTTGTTTCAATTAGCTGTGAGTCAGAAATATATAATTATTCCATTCTTTGATAATCTATAAGGATAACTGTGAAACAAAAAAAATGAACTTTCAGCTTGCATTCTACTGTTTCACCACTCAAAATTCCCCAATACACATCCTGCAGGGAAATGTCAAACTATTTGGACAAACTATTTGGCACTAAGACTAAACTGTGTGAGATTATGTAGCAAAATATTGTCACTCATAAAGCAATGTGCAATTTTTGTGGATGTGACAACTAAGGTGAATTCAAAACTCTTTGCAGCTTATTTTCAATATGGAGACAGTATGAACATGACAAGGAATGGAGTATTTAGAAATCTTTACAATGTTTATTTTATCTTGATTGGACAGCACATTCTTAACTCTTTCCACAAGTGTTTCCAACAATGTGTTCTTCTCTCTGTACATGTCTACAGTCTGTTTTGCATTTCACCCACTGTGTACTATATAATCATAATACAGTAACATGCCAGATTTCATATATCTACTCAAGCTGAATGGGACATTTCTGTAAAAGCAATCAATTTTATAGCTAAAATGCCTTCCATGCTTGATGAATATGGACTTGAAATTCAACACACAGCCACATAACACGGTTATGGTTTCGCTTTGAGTGTCCCGAAAGGTATTAGCTGTGCACTGCTGGGCTGATCTCCAGCATGGCCGCCTTTGTATTTATGCTGATATAATTCAGCCCAGTGCTTATCTTCCTGCAACTCTGGCCCACCTAAATTATCGTCAGTTCTGGTGTCATGGATGGCCTCAGTGAAATAGGAAGTACTCTATTGTGCCTTGGTTTGTAATGTCAAGTCACTGTAGAAAGTGAAACATGGCTGCAAGCTCACTGTTTGTGCTTCTTAATAATTCACACAACCCTGCTGTGTTTTGAGCATTGTGTAGTAATGTTAAAATAAAAATAGCAAATAGCAACACCCAGTCAGAGTGGTTTGTTTCACTAAGTACTTATTTGCAGCTATGGCAATTAAACATCCACACTGATTCCTTAATGCCCTGCAGGGACTTCAGTGAACCAAGAAAAAAAGCCCTGACATTAACTCACTAATGTACAATTCTGTACCCCCTTTTATGCAGAGGTGAGTAAAGTGCAATTGCCTGAGTGAAATAATATGTTATGTTATTGCCCCTAAAAGTGTGCTGCATTAACCCAGTTCTCAAACCATGATAGAGCAATTGTTGAGGTAACATGTTCTTTTTTGTGTAATGAAAGTGTAGAAGTATTTTTGGTATTTTAACTTGAAAAGTACAAAAAGTACTTAAGCACAAGGTACCTTATAATACTGAAGTTCTTAACACAGTGAAGTTTTCAAGACTTTTTTTAAGTGCACTTTTGGACTAAAAAAAATGAACCTTTAAAGGGGGAGGGTTGACCAGCAGTAACAGATACTGTCACCAACAATGGAATTCAACTAAAAAAGAGTAACAGAAAAAGTCACACCAAAAGTGTAAAGCTACAGTTTTCTTTGCGAACCCCCTCTTTAAAAAATGTATAAACAAGGTATGTGATAGGAAAACTAGAGAAAGAAGTTACATTCACAGAGTAACTGGACACTATCTGTGTGTATGAGTGTTTTGTTTCTCTTTTTTTTTTTAATATGGGAGTGCCACAGTGAAACCTGTCGCCTGAATACTAGGGGTATACAACACTGGGCATGGAAGAGTGACGTCAAGGCTTGTCATGTGTTTGGTCATTTGGTACCTAGGCAACCCAGGTGTAAGCAGTACCTATGGGAATGCGTTGCTAGTCACCTAATGACATGACGCTTACTACTGTTGTAATTAAAATGAAGAAATATGTTGTATGCCTCCCATCATGTGAGAGGCATCATATCATCTGAGGCTCCAAAACATGTGGGTGGCTGACAAGCAGAGCAAAGTTCCAAAGAACTGTTCAAGTTTTTGAATGATAAGGTTAAGCAGCTTGGCAAGGTTGCATTGAATGCTGTAATTGTCTGATCCTTTAACAATAAAAAATATTTTTGAAATGTTATGGAGTCAGAATTTCACAGATGGTTATAAGGACTTTTGGCCATATATGCTGTATTGCTGGGGCAGTTGGGTGTCATGTTTTTTTAATGAGGGGTTTGAGAGAAACTTCTGTCATATTAGTATGCATCATCATCTTCATCCTCACTGGTATCCACCATGTCTAAAATATATAAAAGTGTCCAGTGTCAACATAAACATACAAATATAGTTTGATATTTCATATGCTTCATGCTGTATGAATTTTAAATCTATTATTTTCCACTTCATCTCAAACCTATTCCTCCAATACATTCTTCCTCGTTGTTATTGCTTTCTATCTCATTTTTGTCACTGTGAGTTGGTAACTGTCAGATAGGATTTTCTTCAATATAACAATTTTATGTCTATTTTCTATCAAAAATGTTTAAAATTAAATACAAAAAAATATTTACAATTTAATAATAATAATAATAATAATAATAATTTTTCATGACTCTCAAGGTCACTTTACAGGAAATATATTACAATATACAAATTTACATAAAAAAAATTTCAGTTAAAGCTTCTTTGAAAAGTAACCCTTCCTACACAGTTGCCCTATGGCAATGAAAAGAAAAACTGAAAAAAATATAGAAAAAAAACATAAAACCTGGCAAAAGGCTTCTCAAGACCTTTACCTCAACACATTTTTAATATTAACGAAAACAAATAAACTCACCTTTATCTCACACAATGTGGTCCAGTGACCATTGTGAAGGATGTGCCGGCTTGAAATTATGCTTCATAGTGACACCCACACCTTATTGGACTGTTCTTTGGCACTTTTTTGAACATTCTGTTTGGTTGCAGACATTTGAAGATATAATTTGAAAATTAAAGTGGTGCTTCCTATTATTGATTACAGTTTTGTTAATTTGTATGAATTGCTGTGGTTACAGTTCATTTTGCACAAATTATCTGTTTAAATATTATTCCAAGCCAAAATATACACCGAACTACCACAACATCAAGGCTGCATGCAGGTGTAGTGAATACATTCACTATCTGTCATTAATATGGAACCTGTGAAAGGGTGTGATATATTAGGCAGTAAGTGAACAGTCAGTTGATGATCATGTTCATTGTTTTTTTTTTGTTTTTTTTTTACATTTTAAATACAACGTCTTTCTAACTTCCTTCAATCTTCTTCTATTTTTCATACCACTGAACAATCACAGATATAAATTTCATTGAAAAACAATTTTGAGGTTAAGAATAGATCTTAACACATTTACATTTACATTTACATTTACGGCATTTAGCTGACGCTCTTATCCAGAGCGACGTACATCAGTGCTTAAGAAGTCCACAACTGTTTCTTACCTGAAAAACAGCTTAAATCCAAGTCAACTATTTAACCGAGATACTGCAGTCAGAGCATCTATACAACAACTGTCACATAGTAACTAGCCAACACCTAACCCAGCAATACATAAGCCATAGAGAAGAACACCACAAGTCGTAGAGAAGTGGGAAATCATGTTATGCTGAAAGTGAAAAAAATGAGGTGCAGGTATACTGTATATGGAAATTTTATTCAGACAATATTAACATGTGAGGATATGTAATTAGCAAACGTAAAACGTGTGAATGCCACTCACATGCATGTTCATAATTTGTGATTAATTCAAATGTTCATAACTGATTAATTCAAGAAACATGTTCAATGAACAACACTGGACCTGACTATGATGGCTATGTATTAACTAACATTATGATGATCATCTCCAAAATGAACTCCAATAAGAACTAGACAAACTAGCAATTAAAGAAGGTGGCCTAGTCTGATGTATCAAAAAGCACACATAAAAATGATTTGTTTTTGCATGCACAGTTTACAGAAGAACATCAGAATAAAGTAACAGCGAGGGCTTTGGCCAAAATAGTATTTTTTGCTTAGAAAGGTTCCTAACTCAGTGAAAGTGGCAGCCATTATAAAAACATGTTTAAAATCTCTAAATGCTTTAGGAAAGGTGCTTCAGTGCTTTCTTTCTTATCACCTTTATCATAAGCTGCACTAGACCATCCTTTACTAAGGAAAATGAGATAATGTTGTCCCCTAGTTCTTCATAGAAGCGGTAACAAAAACATGGTAACAAAAAACATGGACAAAGATGTGCTTTAGGTAGTCCTCCTTCAGAACACTGTAGTTTCACCACAGCAGACCCATATCAGTAACATCCACCATCTATCACAGAACCTGAATAATATGCAGTCAGATTCTCTTAACACAGTGGTTGTCTTGTCTGAAGTCTTTGTGAATTCTCCTTCCATTTTTTTCTTGATCTACTCTTGCATCAAGATCATTGAGAAGTGTTTTGGAAGAGACAGTTGGCAGCACTTAGGGTACTTGATTGAGCAAAGTGTCCTTAAGAAATTTGAGTCAACTGCAAAGAAGCAGTAAATTCTAATTCATTGGACTAATTATTTTACTTGCAATTTTCCAACTTCTTATTACAATAATAATTACACCCTGTGTGTGTGTGTTTCTGTCTACATATAAATATTTGTACCTCAGCATATGTGTATGTATGTGCATTTATGTATGTAATTGTGTGAATGGTTTTGTGTCCATAGGAGCATGATTGTGAGTGTGTGTGTACATGTGTGTGCGTGTGTGTGTGAGTGTGTGTGAGTGTGTGTGTTGAGGATAGTGTCTGCGGCCCAGCTATGGAATAAACAAAAGCATGGGCGAACAGGCTGGCTTTAAGGTTCAGTACATTGGGAGCTCAGTGAGTACACGTTGGATGTCACCATGCAGAAAATGATCTGGATCGCTCCTCTGCTCAATGTTATCCCCTTGCCCCCCTGGCTCCTGGTACACACCACACCACACCAGCTGATCTCAGAGGTTATCTGCAAAAAACAGTGTCCTTATCATCAAAGACAGCCATGTATTATGCAAGCAAAAGGTCCTTCTTATGTGTCGTGCCGGGATGCCCATCCCTCTCAGCCTTTAACAAAGCTCTGACCAGGCGTTCATAATAAACAGGCTACACATAAACACATTTGAATAATCAGCCAATCAGAGAGTCCTGGCAGGTGGTGAAGAACAGTGTCCTCTTGCTTAATGAATCTGAAACACACTGTAGAAGCTTAGAGATTATGTTTGGCCCTGAGAGCTTCAGCCATCCAAATAAATAATTCAGGTACAGAGCAGAGACTGAGTTACAGCATTTGCAGAAGTTTAGAAACACCAGCATTTCTCATCAAGGGAAGTTTGAACCTGTGTGAGCTGTTTGATGCACCAGCAAACACACTATTCTTCTAAGGTTTTCCTTTTAATATTCACTGAATAATTGAATTTTGGCACTGCTTCTCCTGTTTGCGATTTTGGAATAGTTCCAACTCTGACATGAGTTAATACTAATCGCACCACATGACTTTAACCCAGTTTTGTGTTCTGTAAAAACATGCCACCTATTGAGGCCCTTCTGTGCATGTGCAGTTACACGGTTTTGGGATTCGGTGCTACCAGGCATAAGGGAAACAGGTTTATCTGTGCTGTCTTGCATTGGGCACTGGGTTATCTGTGATATCCTGCATTGGGAACTGGTTTATCTGTGCTATGTTGCATTGGGAACTGGTTTATCTGTGCTATGTTGCATTGGGAACTGGTTTATCTGTGCTTCCTGCGTTGGACACTGGTTTATCTGTGCTATCTTGTGTTGGGCACTGGTTTATCTGTGCTATCTTGTTTTGGAATCTGCTTTATCTGTGCTGTCTTGCATTGGGCACTGGTTTATCTGTGCTATTTTGCATTGGGCACTGGTTATCTGTGTTATCTTGCGTTGGACTCTGCTTTATCTGTGCTATCTTGTGTTGGACACTGGTTTATATGTGCTATCTTGCGTTGGACACTGGTTTATCTGTGCTATCTTGTGTTGGACTCTGCTTTATCTGTGTTATCTTGCAGGGGACACTGGTTTATCTGTGCTATCTTGTGTTGGACACTGGTTTATCTGAGCTATCTTGTGTTGGACACTGGTTTTCTATGTGCTGTCTTGCATTAGACACTAATTATTACTTTTGGCTTGTGCATGTTCTTGTTTGCTCCTACACACTTTCTTCAGTGCTCAGTTCAAGGGCATATAAGTGTGTGTTGCTACTCTCGGATCTGTTTTTTCAGTCATTACATAGGCAATTTCGTCTAGGATCAATCCAGTTTTTTTATTCTGATTCTAAAATGCCTTTTTCTGCAGTTTGCAGAATGCTATCTGAAGCTAGGAAACATCAGTACTGTCCAGAATCCACAAAAGCTGTAAGCATGACACAATCTGAAGTAGTCTGTGTCTTGCTTCACAGTAGCATTTCTCAGTGTTAGAACCTGACTATATAAACTCTGTGTCTCTGTGCTCTGCTAAAAATCAATTTATCTTTCAAGGCTCTTCTTATTCAAAAAAATATATTTTTCTCTGATTATGCATATTGTTTGTGTGTTTCTCATCATTATCTGTATAAACTGTATGCACCGTATGAACTTAAAGTTAGCATTTTTGACTCTGGAATCTGGAACCATTATATTAGGGTGTGCAGTATTAGTGAAACTTGCAAGAAGCTGGAAGCTGGATGCAGTGCACATTAAAATGCCTTTGACACCTGTGCTTGTATGTACATTACCTTAAACTGCATTTATGGATAAACATAGTTCCATTATTTTCAGATCAGGGTTGGGTTATAACATGACCAACCCTAAACATCCCAAGGAGAACATGGAAAGATTATATCACCATAACAAACCTGCCAAGAGAGGGTTGTCCACAGACCAGGAAAAGAGTGCAGCAACAAGAGGCCAAAGATAACCCTGAAGGGCGGCTCTGCTGCAGAGATGGGAGTATCTGTCCATATGACCACTATAAGCCCCAACCTGCACAGAGATGGGCTTCATGGAAGAGTGGCAAAGAAAAGAAGGTAGAATATTTTAAATTTGCCAGAAGGTGTATTGGAGACTCCCCAAAGGTGTGGAAGAAAGTGTTGTGGTCAAATGAGACTAAAATAGAACTTGCTGGCCATCAAGGACAATATTATGTCTGACACAAACCTAGCACCTCTCATCATGCTCTCGCGGTGCTGTTTGAAGTCTTTTTATTCCCCGCTGTCTGCTCACTGAGTTAGAGCAGCAACTATGGCCATCACGAGACACCATCTTGCTGCCATGTGTGCAGGCATTTCAGTCCTTTAAGCACCTCCGCTGTGGATTGGAACGTTTGCTGCCTAACTTGATCCCAAAGCAATTAGTCCAGCCCCTGTAACTGGTTGACTTTCTTAATAAATGTATTATAGCAAATTACACAGCAAAAATAACAGTTAAAAAGTGAAATTCTGCAATGTCTGTTATAAAAATGGAGGAGAGTGTAGTCAACTAGTAACCTAAACACACATATATAAAACTATCCGAAAATATGTACATGATTAGCTGAATACCAAACATCATCAACCAAACAGTTAAAACACAATTTCATAACATACAAATCTCCCAATGTGTTATGAAAAATCAGAAATAGTTTTATTAGATACTAATTAGATTCTTGTCCAATTTTGTTATTATAATCTGCTGTATTCAAAAATAGGCATCGAGCCCTACCTCACTAACTATAAATGGGCTCAGTCCCAGATGTTAGCAGACTTTAGTTATGTGTCAAAGTTTCTTCTTCATGTTCTAATGGCATTTTCTCCCACCACTGTTATTTCTGTAGAGCTGGTGGACTAGTATTTTTGTAGAGCATTGTGAAAAAGGCTATGACTTGAGATGAAAAAAATATGTTCATTGTCTATGTGAATTTAAGGTCAGACTGTTATGACAGACGGAGTGTAGATCAGAATGGCTTTGCCAAATGCTTTGCCATTCCCAACAGTTTAAATCCAGCCTCTTAGCACAGAAAATGTTATGGAGCAAATCTAAACAGCACACAACAGATGAAAGTTGGTGTTTACAAGGTGTGATCAAGCTTTTCCTTGTGTTTGACTGAGTGCTTGTAGTCAATGCAAAAAAACTGCTTTGTTTGTGACATGGTATGAAAAGTGGCTCAGTGGAGAGATGCAGGCAAAGGCCCGGAAGTGTCACTGATATGATACCAAGCTCTTCTACATCACTTTGGCACCTTGTCATATTTGTTCCAAATTTATTGATTTGACAGATCAGTCTGAAACATTCATACTTTTTCAGGAGTAACATTAACCGTTCATGTTTTTGGAACAATCCAGTCCATCTGAAATGTAGATTATTAACTTGCCAAACATTAGTTAAGATTAACTTAGCTGTGCCAAAACTGAGTGTTATAAATCAACCCCACTCTCTAATGGCAGCCCTAAGTGTGCAGTCTATAGCCACTAGAAGGTCACTCTCTTGGTCAGTAGAATGTAAGTTAATAATAGGTAAGCTGAATTAAAGCAGCTGGAAGGTTTTTGCACTGTAATTATCACCAAATGATTACTTCTCTTACTTCTGCTGAGTAGAACCATTATCCTGAATATTCATTAAGATCCATATGGTGAATGCACATCAGCAACATATTACATACATGCCAAATTACTGGAAGTAAGGAGTAATTTGATTGCATATTAAAAGATTGGCCAACTATGTCCCACACTTAGCATTGCATTGTTATGCCAGGAATGGTCACTTTTTCTATGGGGGCTTTGCTCTCTCAATATGTGCTTAGGCTGTTCATTACATTATTGTTTTCATTTGGGGAATTGAAAACAGCAGGAAAAGGAGAAGGATGCAGAAATGCACAATCCCTGCTGAGATCTGTCCACCAATTTCTGAAAATAAACAAGCTCAACATATGTTGCACAATGTAAAAATGACCTATATGCAGAAACAGAAATAAAGCATTTGATGAGGATTTGAAAACTGGAGGACTAAATATTGCAAGTAACAATGGTAAAAGTTAGGTGAAAATGAGGTAACATCTGTCCAGAAAATCACAGAGATATGTATTTGGACCGGAATAAAATGATCAGTTCACAGTTGAATTCAGGGAAAAAAAGGTCTTGTAATGTTCTATGAGGAGGAAAATAAAAAACACAAACATTGCTGATTTAAACAGAAATAAAATCACAGACTAAAATCTGCAGAGCTTAAATAGGCTTATACATGCACTCTTGTTTTACATTTGAGTATAATTAAACTCACATTTCTAATAATGTCAACTTTCTCAGAATTCTAGTCTAAATTAGGGCTGTCACTATTCATTATATTTCTAATCGAAAAATCTCATTACTATTTTGATAATTTGTCAAGTAATGTGAACAGCAAACATTTAATTTTATTTTAAAATCAGAAGGCAACCAATAAGCCAATTCATCAATATTGTAAATTTGAATTGAATTACAGGGGGTCCTCAAGTTACAACAGATATGTACCTATCCAAATTTTAGTTGAAACACTCCCTAGTCTAATTCAATAACCTATCCTAACATAGTTGTAAAATCTAGATCATAAAAACAGAAAAAGGAAAATGAGATAAATACACTGTACTGTAGTACTGTAGTTCAGAAACAATGTTAAAGTTGGAATGCTTCTGCTTAGACAAGCGTACTCCTGCACTCATACGCTGTGTTACTCCAAGTTCTGCATATTTTTCAGCTGCTCGCCACTATACTATTTCACCCATGTGAGCCTTGTAAACTCAAAACATTGTATATCGAGTCCCTCGTAACTCGAGGACCCCCTGTGATCAACCATTGGCCCTGCATGTATTCACTGGCCAATTAGAAATATCTGCCTTCCTTGTGTTTGCTTGTGGTCCTGATGTCTTGAACTGACCAATGATCACTAGATTAGCAGGCAATCTGGCACATTTTGCTGCAAAGTATGTCGATCTCGTGAACTGACCAGTAAGTGGAAGGTTTGTGTTCCTAGTAAATTGGACGATGAGTAGAAATATACCAGAAGACAGGTGTTACTGGTATAATGACAGTCAGTGTAAACTGAAGGTGTTGCTATTGTAGTGAACAGGGAGTTCAATATAAAGTTCTATTGTCAGCTCCCAAATGTACCAAATTACAGGATCAAAACTGCTGTGCAGTGATATGAGAGTAGTTGACTCTGTGTAAATTCTCTTCTAGAGTAGATTAATGTTAATGACTTCGGCTCAGGATAATTACCATAAGGGCCTGGGCCTCATTTGATCAGATTATGCAAATGGGTATTGAAATGGGATGATGAACTGAAATTGGCTTCCCTTGACAGGCATCTGTTGTCTAAGATGGAAGCCAAGAAGAAATAAAAGAAAGTCATAATGCATCACAACACCTTTGATAAATCATTACAGCAGTACTATTCCGTTTCAGTCTTGCATGAAATGGAAAGTTCTGTCAGTGTGGTGTATAATGGCAAAGTGGCTCAAATTGGCTCACACTTACGAGTGAACCACTGAACCTGAGAGTGAACATTTTGAATGCCACCCTGTAGATGTTCCCAGCAAAGTGCAGACTATCAAAACACACCCGAATCTCAGACAAAAACGCCCTCTTTTAACCCATAACCTTTTTGCAGGATATAAATTATTATTATATAGTACTTAATGAACAGAACACTTAGTGTTGTGCAAAACATTACAGCCGTAATTTGGTTGCAGATTTCACGTTTGGTTTATTTAGACTTTATTTACTCTCAAATATATACGGGTGAATACCTAAATATTTTGAGGCAACAGACTTTAAATTCAATGAATTAAGTGAATATACAATGACAGCATTTAATATACAATAACTGTACTTCATTGATAAAAAACAGTATGAATATTGTCATCAAGAAAACTTATTGGGCAACCAGAATCACATATTTCATGGGACCCCTATAGTGTTTGCCTTTATATTAGTAATATAAACTGGACTGGTACACTCAATACTTTCTTGGTTAATATAATAAATACTGGTAAAATACACACCTCATTTTAAACATGCTATAATTTTTTTATGAACTCAAAACAAGAAAACTTAACCCATTAACTATGTTAAATTTTGAATAACTGTAAAATAAGTTTATTTTATTCTCACTAATGAACTTGGGGGGTTATAAGAACTACAACACAACTACTTCTGTTGCCTTTGGAAATTAGTTAAAAGTAACAAATATGTAATAAAATATGTAAATGTGTAATAAATATGTTCACATTAAAAACGCTATAAAGCTTCACATTAAAAATGCTATAATTGGAGTTAATAATTGGAGGGCTATTGCAACCACTGGTTTGGTTTTGCTAGTAGTATCTTGTAGTAGCCAGTCTGCTACAACTATGTGTCTGAATGGGACAAAAACTGAGTCACAAATCATCTAAAGATTTACTGCTTCAGATCTTCCCATTAAATGCTTCCTAGCTGTCCTCTTGGTTTTGATAATTTAAGCTAGGCAAATTGAAAATCAAAACGCCACAAAAACAGACTTGTTTTAACATTCAAAAGTTGAATGCAAATTTGGTTCTATACTGCATGTCTAACATGTCTAACATGTCTAACATGTTAATGGAACATAAACAGATAAATTATTCAAAACTGCAATTAAACTAATGTATAAGTTATGTAGTCATTAGAGTGAGGCAGTGAAGTGTGGATATGCTGATGTGGCTTCATTGTTCAAAGGCCTTACCTTTTAATGCATAAAGCTGTGGGTTTCAGTAATGTACATTTATACATCTGACCGTCAATCAATAATGAAGCTTACCTAATGTTTATTAATGATGACAGTAGAGTATCACTGCACTCAGTGGTGTGCCCACTGAAACTGGATATGTTTTCACTGATATGTAAAACACCTAAAATGTGCTGGGGGAGACACAAGTTTAATGCCCAGTCTGTACCAAGTTGGATCAACTCTGTTCTGGTGCTTTTCTTTCTGAACCCACCTTGCAAAGAACTGCACTTTGGCTCTTGATAAATCAACCATTAATAACCCAAAACAGCTTTGCTGAAACAAAAACATTTCCACTTGTGTATAGTAACCCCCCTCTTTTTGAAGGGGTTACGTTCCAAGAGCACTCGCGTGTAGTGAATTATAGTGTAAACCCTCAATATGCTCCAAGAACACTTTAATCTGATTTTAAACTCAGTTTAATACATTACCCTAAAAGAAAATGTAAAGGTAAATAAATAATCAGAGAAAACATATTGCTTAAAATAACTTAGCATTAGTGGTTAGCATTAGCATTATACACAAAAGAAGTGTCGTGTTCGGGGTATGTCTGGGTGTTTTGGGTTAATTCGGTGTCGAATATGTTTTCTTCTTTCTTTGCATTAGGTGTTGGAATACGTGACTATTTTCTGTTTTTTTATTTTGGTTAGAGTGGGCCTCTGGGTGAGTGGGCTATATCAGTACCTGATCCGTGCCACCCGCCCAGTCGGTTGGAAAGCCGCCATTTTGCCTCCCAATTGGTCCCACTAACTTGCAGACAGAGCATAACAGACTTTTTTTAGCAGACCTTTACAGCTATATCCACTCTGTGGATTACAGGCAGACAGAGAGAGAGAGATAGAGAGAGAGAGAGAGAGAGAGAGAGAGAGAGAGAGAGAGAGAGAAATGAGGGGAATACAAAGAGATCCGTGTCCAAGCCACTCGTCTCTCTGGCATTTCCCAGCTCGTTCTTGTTCCTCTCCACGTGCCCTGTCTGCTCAAACCGACAGATTAGGTTCCTCAGTTGAGCACACAGCACACACCAGAGCAGTACAGGTTCTCTGATATAAGTTCACAAGCACACAGCAGTATGATGCAGTTTCTCTTCCAAATCATACAGAAAAGCAGCAGGGCAATAACATTTCTACCTTGATCTTCCAAATGCATTCCTTCCAGCCTTTTGTTCATGTTACTGGGTGACCATACAGTGGCTCTCTGGTTCAGCCAGGCTATAAACACACACATCGAAGACACTTAACTTACAGACAGGTGGACATGTCGTTAGGTACCTAGCAACCCAGCACCTGCTAACTGCAGCTCCTCTACACCTGGGCTGCATCAGCAACTAACAACCACACTCTCCTCACACACACACACACACACACACACACACACACACACACACACACACACACACACACACACACACACA
>JBBPDC010000023.1:216303-231020 GCA_037974485.1 Hemigrammopetersius urotaenia
GTGTGTGTGTGTGTGTGTGTGTGTGTGTGTGTGTGTGTGTGTGTGTGTGTGTGTGTGTGTGTGTGTGTATGTGTTTTTCTGTGTGTCTCCTGTGTGTTCATGAGTCTTCAGCCCTTATAGCAACTACTTACTGGCCCACTTACAAACAATCAAGTCCACACACAAAAATGTCCTTTCATTTCTGATTCACTGAGCAGTTAAACAATATTTACAGTGCCAGGACAAGACCTTCTCCTACTTAGGACTGGGGAGCATTTTTCCTAGATGAGTTTTTTAACTCTCTATCTTCTGAATGGTTCCCTCACAACAGACACCCTTGCCAGGCTGGCGCTGTCATCTTGGCTTTGCATAATAGCAGCAATATGTTTTGCCCCCCAAAAAACTTCAAGAGGAATGATTGATGTAGCAGGGGAGCTTGATTAACAGATGCTAATAGTGGTTCATCCCTGCAGAGTTGTTTGCTTAGAACTGGATGATTGTGTCCTCAAGAGTTGATTGGGAGGAAGCAGGCTCAAGCTTTGGCATGGCTGAGTCTGCCTCAAACTGCAGTGTAATGTGCCACAAAGTCAGGAGCTTCCCATGCATTTTAAAAATATGCTGTTTTGTATCTTAACACATATCAGATATTCCATTATTTGACAAATTCTTTCCAATACCTCTCCATTTACTGTGGGCGTTTTCCAAGTGGGAAGTACATTATATTCCCATGTGGCCTCCAGTTATCACCCACAGTTTGCTGGCTGGATTTTCAAAATGTCGACCTACAGGTTCCACCCGATTCAAGAAGGTCATGCTATAGATCTCATGACAAGATGATTTGTCATTGCCTCCTTCTTACTGTACAAGTGAATCAATACTCTTATGCCTGACCAGCTTTTGAAGTATGTAGAGGTTATGAAATATATCATGGAACTCCTTTTTCAATGAGGCAAACTCTAGGCCCGGAAACATTGGTCAAACTACAATTCTTAAACACAGGCCATGTGGCACACTGACCGCAGGAAACATGACAGCACAAACAGAAGCCTCTCTGGTGCCACTGCCATAATGAAACAGAACAGATTCCATTATGTTTAATAAAGGCCACTGTCTTGGCCTAGCACATTGATTATCCCCCCTCTCCCAATCTCTCTATGTAACATGTCCACTTCAATTTCACTCTCCACATCCTGGATCCTCTACATCACAATTTCAGCATTACCTCCAAGCTGTAATTTATCCCCCTTCAGAAGTGATAGATGGAGTTAGTGTGGCCACCACATACATTTGTGGTGCAAGTGGATGTCAGCAAATGGTTTCCTTGCCAACCAGTAGATTTAACATGACCATGACATAACACTGACTCAACTAATGACAGTTAGTACTTGTTACAAGCTTGTTACTAGCATGAATGTTCTCTATATTATAGCCCTAAGCAAGAGCTGCACTTGACAGAGGAATGATGAGATATGACACCAATTAAAGAATTTGTCTGGACTCAATTTAGCAGTTTTAACCAGAGTCGGGGCTGGGAGTTTGTAGTGCTCATGGCAAGGGCAATTTTTACGCTTGTGGACTAATACCAGAATGGCCTTCACATCACACATTTGTTTTGTAGTTCCTATGAAGCACAGTGGTTTGAAAGAACGCATACTCTTGTTCTTGGGTTCAGGAGGAGCACATGTTCTTATTCAGGTTATAAAAATACAAAGTGCAACAAGCTTGGGTTTGCTGTTGTAAGCTGGACAAATAAACTCTTTTGCTGGCCCTTTGCCTGCTTGCCAGGTTGTACTGTGCCTCCATTGAGACCTTAGAGACTTGGCCTGGTGGAGAGAATACAGTGTAGGCTGTTTTTCACATTGTTACCACTCATTTGGCAGGAGGGCATGTGTATTGTTTAGCAGAATCTCTGTGCACTCATTGAGTGCATCTAACTCATTGCTTGGAGCAGCTAAGGATCTAGTGAGGGGGCATTCAATTATTTCCCACAGTTGGGTGACATTTATATTTTTACAGGAGATGTAATTGTAACTGCATATTTTATGCAGCCGTTCGGCTATGGGCAGACATTGAATTTGGATCAAAAATCAATGCTACCCAACTGAAATGTGCCCAGCTTGCTTTTCTTCACATAAACACACTGTGTGAAATTAAGTATAAAATGGCTTTAGAACAGACACAAGTGGCCACAACCAAATACATAGGTATGCATTCAAATTAAAATCTCACATAAATTGCAAACTCATGAATTGCATGCATGTAATTCAGATGTATAAATAAAGCAACATCTCAGAGTGGGAAAAAAAGAGATAAGGGTGCAGAAGGTTTAGAATAAGCAGCTCAATTTATTCTCTCCTCCAACAAGGTTACATGGAAATGGTGGCCCTCTTGTAAATCCTGATTCCAGATTCTGACTCTAATTGGTTGTTTTCCAACCCATAACAAAGAAAAAGAACAACCAAATAGCATGCACAACATGACTAAATATATCTTGGTTAAGCCAAGTGGCTTCTTTCTCTACAGCAATGTAAAACTGAAAAGTACATATTTTTCTTTCTTTCTTTGGCTTGTTTTCTTTTTATAACATACACATTTTAATCCACAATTCACTGTAGCAACATTAGACAAGGACTGCACTTATTGGAAGATACCTATAATGCTTTTACACAAATGTAAACAAGCACACAATAACCCACACAGACACCCCTGGTGTTTTCCACTAATGTTGAGGCAGGCCACTTAAAATGCTGGCCCTGAGCAGGCATCTAAACAATGATTACTGTTATACATCAGCCTGATGACTTCATGCTTGCATGCAGAAAAAGAAAAGTGCTGTGTAGGAAAAGACTTTGTGGCCATTTTCTCCTCTTACTGTCAGCCAGACAGATGTGTTTTTCCAATTCCCTGTACTCCAGGAACTCATAAACATACACACACACACACACACACACACACACACACACACACACACACACACACACACACACACACACACACACACTCTCTATAGCAGGGGTCACAGGAAAAAATGAAAAGAAAAAAAAGAAAACGCCCAGCCTTGCCTTGTCCACATGTGTCTCCCAGTTCTTAATCTGGCTGGGGACCAGGGGGGTTGTAACTCCCGCTAACTGCCGCTTGCTTTCTTTCCCTCTCTTTTTCTCCCTTTCTCATGTGGTGGCCAGGCTGGGTTGTGTCAGCCTCCGGATAACGGGCTGGGTGCGCAGAGAGTCCAGGAAATTCCTCCAGGCACGGGGCAGGGACTTGGCTGCCTGTCTGTTATTGGAAAAGCTGACAGAGGAGGTGGGGGGTTATAGTGAATGCTCAGACAGAGAGTGAGAAAGAATAATAGAGGGAAAGAGAACAAGGCCTTGTGCCGCAGTTTAGAGGAGCTTCAATCTTGCTTTATCTGTTTGACACACCCTGAATGCCTGGGCGTCCACACTGGAAGACTTTAAAGGATAGCACAGAGCAGAATGGTAAGTTTCTGGCTCCTTGCTCTCTGACTTCTTGTTTGCTGGCTAGCTCACCAAGCTTGTGGCATCGGCAGGAGGAAGACAAGGCCGGAGCTTTATCATTAATACTGCTGCCTCATTGTCTCCATGGACGTTTTGCTGTTTCTATTCCACTCAGTGTTTTTTAAGTGTTTTCTTGGCTGCATTATGAACTCATCTCTTACCCTCTTTTTCTCTCTGAGCTCTCTGATGCATTTAGTTTATTTTAGGTGTAGTATTGTGTTCCGGGATTACTAATTTGAAGGGATGGGTCTTTGAAGGCCCCCTTCCAAAAGTTTTTGCAGTTGCAGCACAAATAGTTTTCAGTGATATGCCTTCTCTGTATATTTCTATCTCTCATTCTCTCTCTCTCTCTCTCTCTCTCTCTCTCTCTCTCTCTCTCTCTCTCTCTCTCTCTCTCTCTGTTGCTCTACTTCCCCAAATCGCTCCTGCTCTGCATTTGGTTTCAATTACGCTGGCCCTCTGGGAACCATGTTGCTATAAATAAGTAACAACAGAGCTAGCTATGGAAAGATTGGAGAGTTGCTGTCTGGAGTTGGTTGGGGTATTCTGCTGCACTGGAGCACTCCTTCTTGCCCATTATCAAAGGCATTCAGAGCGTCTTAAGACAGACGGGTGATGGGCAAGCAGGTGCCAAGGTGCTGATTTATTGTCACTGTAGTTCACTGGGACAAGTAAGTTTTTTTTAGCCAAAAGGGCAGATAAGGGCCTTGGAGAAGAGGGGGTGGTGTTAGTTCTTTACCAGAAAAGTGAATGAACTGCACAGCTGATAGGGCTGAAAGAGTTATGCTTTCTGTCCGCCTGTTCCCACTGCTCCAGAAGCAGGTGTCTCCACCCTGGGCCTTAACACCACAGTTAGCCATTGACATGTGGAATAGACCTTGACTTTTCACAGACATTCACTGTCAACGTTCTGTCAGGGGATTGGTAGGGTGAGGAAGTTTCAAAGCTCGAAAAAGTCAAGTGAAAGCAAAAACTTCTCAAAATGCAAACACAAAGTGAAAAGCAAGCTTATATCTTCAAGAACAAACTTTTCTCAGTTTCCTTTTTCAAGTTTTTTTTGACATAAAAATAATTCAAGCTTTTTTTGACATAAACAATAAGAACACTATGTTGGCAGTTTCTTGCCCACGTTTTTGTTGACTGTAACAAGGCTATGAAGCGCCTAATCTGCACAACCTTGCTCACATATAGGCTGTCAGGGTGGCATCATTCTCCTCTTTAGAGTGGAGTTAGTTTTCTTGGCATGTCTGAGCTCTGCTAGCAAAATACAGCTGTGGGAAGCCTTAGTATGTAACACTGCCTTACTTCAAAAGAACTGCACCCCCATCTGTTTAACATCAAGCATGCCAGAGCGCCACTGTTCTCTCCACCCAGACGGAAGAGAGAATGTATGAGAGAAACACAGAATGAAAGGAAGAGATTGTCTGTATGATTACTTGAAATGACATGGTGATGGATGTTCTAAGGTGCTTCTGTAGATTGCACAAAAGGGACTGTCACATAAGAAATTTTGTATGGATAAATTTGTGTATTATAGAGTATATTGTTATACATTCTTTAATTGTGGTGCGACTCAAGGGCTTTAAGACTATAAAACTTTAGAACCACATTTTTCACATGGAATGCTTACTCAGTGCTCGCTTAAAACAGATGTATTAAAAGCAACATGGAATGATTATTTTTCAAAATATCAGTGCTTCAGGAAAGGACAGCGTATTTAGTACTTTTTAACACAATCAGTGGATCTCATTATCATTTTAACCTAAATGGGTTGCACTGTGTTAGATGTACCAAAATGCACCAGAATCCACAAAAGAAGGTAAAATGCAATCCTAAACAATGGGCAAATACAATACATTTGCAGCTCAGTTTATTTCATTAACCATTTATACAAATGTATCTAATAATAATTTTTCTATTACAAATTAATAATGATTTTTTCACCCAAAATGTATGGATGCAATGTAATGACGATGTAATATTGACAAAATTGACAAAATTCCACATATGTATTTAGCACAAATGTTTCTTTATCATTGTATATTTCCCACATGCTAGATCGTTGTTCTTTTAGTCTACATTCACCCCAAGATGACTTGCTTGTTTTTACATATAAAAATCTGTCTGAACCCTTCACTTTCCTTTTTACTGCTAGTCAGCTATAGTTCTCTCTTGAGGATGGGGAACGCTTGGTCAATCTTTTTCCTTTTTCCATATCTCACAGTAAATAAAGCTTTGGCTCTTTCACCCCATTATGACATTCTCATACAAAGGGGTGCTTTTTATCAAAGTATATCACTTGCAGTTATTACAGGCATCAAAGCATTAGACACTGGTGTCTTATGTGGCTTGGAGAAAATCGTGTTACACACATTATGTTTCGATTTTCTTTAATAAAAATTCAATAGAATTATGTCTTTTAAGGCCATTGCTTCTTGGCTATGTTAGCCTCAAAGCTCCAGTTCAAAGTTCTTGGACAAATTATTACATATGGGACATGGGTAATTGTGATGAACTCCCATTAAACTGGACTGCTTTTCCCATGCATTAAATGAACAAACTTTCTACATCCCATATAACAAAGTCGAACATGGTATTATTAAGGGGAATCATGGCTATGTATATGTACACAGTCCATATGTACATTAAGAATGAGCAATACATTCTTCTGGCTCAGTGCTCAGTGAATGTACACAGAGGTGATGGAAAATAAATGGCAAGAAGAGCTTCTATATGACAGCAAGAGCCTGGAGCTCTTCCAGTGAACTGCCAAATAAACCGATGCCACTCTGGCACCAGGGAGCCAGGCTAAGCCGTGAGCAGGTGTTTCATATGCCGTGGCTTTTTGACAATCCCTGTTTTTTCTTCTTTTTTTCGCAGTCATCACTAAAGCATCGCCCTTTTCCAAAAAAATCTTTAGCTCTCTTGCCTGCCAGATGTGCCACAAGAACAAAGCGTACAGGAGACATTTGTTATAATAGCAGGATTTAGCCTCAAATCTTGAGCTGCCGTAAGCCAAGTAGTATTCTTAAAATGGCTACAAGGTGGAGTAAAGCTGAAAACAGTATCACACAAAATTGCCATATTTAATTTCAATATGTTGAGGCAAGGCACCAGTAAAAATGTTTCGAATTTGGGAAGTGTGTTATGAATATTTTACAATGTAAAATCTATAAGCCATTAACTATCATTGTGGCTTTGCTTCAGAAGGTGTTTGGCTACAGTGGCTTTGGCATTTTAAAACTTTAAAACTGCTTTCATACATACAGTATATGTATGTATGTAATGTTAAATTTGGTTTCCATAATATGAGTCCACTAATGGTCAGTTTATATTTCAATGCTTGTAAACAGAATCAAAGGCTCTTCAAGTTTTCAAGCAAAGGAATATGGTAGTTGTTGATGCCCAGTCTCCTAGGAGTGACTCAATCACATTATCATTACAGCAATTTCTATAAAACTGTCATAAGGCTTTAGTGCTTGATACTTAAGGTAACAGCTTGTTATGTTCGCTCTGTCTTACATTACTTGAAATGTTATTGGGCCTTCAGAGGAAAATTTCATTGCTCAACTACATAATGATAAACATGCCATAATGCCATGTTTCCAGTGTGAAAGAGGTGATGGTAGATAATACAGTATGCTACTGCTGGGCTGAAATCTGCTTATTGCCTGTACTCCTTTTCTTATCCTCAACTGAGGCAGCTGGGGCAGAATGAATGCTTTTGAAGGGTGCTGTGCTGAATATGTCAACATGCTATCAGAACTACTTTCTATCAGTGTTTGCGAAGAACAACTGAGTGTTGTATGTTCCTATACTAACATCATGCATTTTAGTGCTGAATTATTAAAAAAGATCTAATTTAACATAGATTTCGTAACATAGATGTTTACATAAATGTAGCCATATTTCCGTATAAAATATAACTGTCTATATCTTTTAGTACTTTTGATGGAACACAAAACAACTATACAGCAGCACTCAGACAGATCATCTCAGACAGATCAACAGTGAGGGTAAAAAGGGGGATCACAAGTTAATCTATATATTTATAAATATATACTACACTTAAAAATAAAATACTATAAAATACTATACAGGGACACATAGGGACCCAATAACAATACACTACAATATGTATATTTCTACATATCTACATTTCTATACACACACACACACACACAAACAGACACACACACACACACACACACACACACACACACATATGCGTATATACACACAATTATACTATTTTCCATCTACTCACATATTTACAATTGTTGTACAAACTGTATAAGTGACCATACGCTGCTACAATTATATAGTTGTTATTATAACTATGACTTTCTGAATATCATTTAAAAAGTCCACACTACAATGTTGTATACAGCAGAGTTATAAAAACACTAAAGACAACAAGAGAGAAGAAGTGCAAATGTACTGAACATTAACTTAAATATAAACAAAAAAACTGTAATAAGTTACCACGTATTGTGAAAATGTAGCAGTTGTGCAAGTATTGCAGTGTGAGGCCAGTGTTCAAGTAGGCAAAAAGTAATATGTAAACATTTGCTCTTTAACAACTGTTGAAGGGGATGTGGGAGTTGTGTGTAGAACAGGGTTGGGGTGGGCAGCAGGTTGTGAAGTAGACAGTTCAGTGTTGGAGGGGGCAGCAAGGTGTTCAGAAGTCATACTGCTTGGGGGAAGCAGCTGTTGCATTCTGGCAGACCTGCTCCTGGTGCTGCAGAATCGTCTACCAGATGCGAGGGGGGCAAACAATTCGTGGCAGGGATGGTGGGAATCCTCCACAATGCTGGTGGCCTTACAGATGCAGAGGGATGTGTAAATGCCCTGCAGGCCTGGTAGAAGGCTGCTGCTGATGCGTTCAGCAGTCCGCACAATACTCTGAATAGCTCTGTGATCAGAGGTGTTGCAGTTTACTTAACAGACTATAATGGTCAGGATGCTCTCAATAGTGCCTCGGTAGAAAGTGGTTAGAATGGGTTTGGAGAGGTGCAATTTTCTCACTCATCACAAAAAGTGTAGGTGCTGCTGGGCTCTTTTGGTCAGGGACATGGTGGTGTTGGTCCAGGAGAAGTCTTTTGTAATGTGGACACCAAGGAATTTGGTGCTCCTAACTCTTTCCACCATCAGCTCTTGTGAACATTAAGAGACAAATTATTGTTCTTGCACTCCCAGCCGTCGCACCTCCTCTATGTACACCATGTCATCATTGTCCCTGATAAGCCCCACAGCTGTGGTGTCATCTGCAAACTTTATGATGTGGTTTGTGCTGGAGGTGCAGTTGTGAGTCAGCAGTGTGATGTGTGGTGGATTCAGTACACATCCCTGGGTGATGTTGTTTGAACTGGTACTGCGTAAGTCCAGGATCCAATTGCAAGTGGAGGTGTTCAGTCTGAGCAGGTACTGATCAGCTGCTGGGGATGGTGTTAAATGCTGAGCTGAAGTCGATGAACAGTATTCTCACGTGGTTGTGGCGGTGTTCCAGGTGTGACAGGGTCAGGTGTAGTGCGAGGAAGATTGCATTGTCTGTTGACCGGTTTGCATGGTATGCAAACTGCGGCTGGTCCAGTGTGCGGGGGAGCTGATTCTTGATGCGGCTCAGGCTGCTCAAAACACTTCATGATGATTGGAGTAAGTATTACCCGCCAATAGTCGTTGAGCTCTGAAACTGTGGTCCTCTTTGGTACAGGTCTGATGGTGGGACAGTATCTTGGCTGAAGGATGTGTTGAAGATGTCCACTAGGATGTCAGTCAGCTGGTCAGCGCAGGTTATGAACACGCAGCTGGGTCTGTTGTATGGTCCAGTGGCTTTCCATGGGTTTACCCTGGCAAGAGTCTGGCAGGCGGGGGGTTTTCTTCTGCACAGGCTCGATGTTCTGGGTCTTAAACCTGACGTAGAAGGAGTTGAGTGCAACAGGGAAAAGGGGAGGCATTGGTGTCACACGTATGTGGCGAGGTCCTGTAGTTTGGATGGCTTGGATGCCCTGCCACATGCATCTTGCATCCCTTCGAGAGGTTAAGTGGTTGTTGACCTTCTTGCCGTACTCATGCTTTGACATTTTGATGCTCTGGGAGAGGTTGGTCTCCCAGTATTTCAGTGTCATTTGCTCTGAAAGCAGCATCCCATGTTTTCAGCAGTTTGTGGACTTCTGCTGTAAACCATGGCTTCTGGTTTGCACACACCTTAACGGGTTTGATGAAAGTGACATATCCAATGCATTTGTTGATGTAGCCCATCGCTGCTTATTCATTTATGTCTGTGTTTTGGCCAGTGCTCGCTGCTACTCTGAAGATGTTCCAGTCTGTTCACTCAAAGCAGTCATGCCGAGCTTCAGTAGCTCCCTCTGGTCAAGTTCTGATCAGCTTTGTAACCGGCTTTGCTCTCTTCAGCAGTGGGCTATATGCTGGAGTGAGCATTATTGTGGAGTGGTCAGAAAGCCTGAGTTGGGGATGGAGGGATGCTCTGTATGCTGATCTGGCATTTGTGTACACCAGGTTCAGTGTATTAGCTACTCTGGTTGGGAAGTCGATATGTTGGTGGAATTTCTGTAAAACAGTCTAAGTTTGCATAATTAAAGTCATCAGCAACTATGAAAACTCTTTCATTGTGGCGAGATTGCAGGTCGCTTATGGCCTTGTATAGCTTGTGTAGCACCTCCTTAGTGTTAGCATTGGGGGGAATGTACATTGGCACAGTACAATGGCACTGAACTCCTGCAGCAAATAATAAGGCCTGCACTTCACTGCCATGATTTCCACTTGCGATGAACAGTGTCTGGAAATCATACCAGTGTTTCCACACCATTCTGCGTTGATGTAGACGTACAATGCATCTCCGGAAGTTGTTCCAGTTCTGCTTGTGTCTCTATCTGCACAGATAGCAGTCAGCCCAGTTCGCTGAATGGCTGCCTCTGGGATGTTGTCATTCAGCCAGGTTTCAATAAAAATGAGAACGCAGCATTCTCTCGTTTCATAATGTGCAGCTCTCTGGAGTCAGATGTGGTCAAGTTTGTTGTCCAGTGAGTGGACATTTGCCAGTAGGACAGATGGAACAGCCGGCCTGGTTTGATTAGCCTTTAGCTTAGCCTGGATGCCTCCCCGATTGCCGTGCTCCCGGGCTCGCTCACACCACTTGCGGCGTCACTTAGCTGGGATGGTTGTAGCAGGCAACTCGGGGTTGGGCTCCCGGAACAGGCCGAGCTCATGGAGCTCTATTGTCAGAGCGCCTGCGGTCAAGTCCTTGTCTTTTAATCTTTCAGTGATTTCCAGAAGTGCACAGTGGTTGTACGTTATTCTTTGTACGTCATGTTTCAATGACCGAAAATGTTTCAATGACCGCCATTATGTCTAACACTGAGTAGTCGCTGCGTCTAACACTGCAGGAGATGGTTGTTCAGTGTACACTGTACAGTGCGGATACGGGTTTACCTTTACATTTTTAAGGGTAATGTAAGGGTAATTTGCATTTTTTCACAATTCGCAGGTGCTCTTGGAACATATATATGTATGTATGTATGTATGTGTGTGTGTGTGTGTGTGTGTGTGTGTGTGTATGAAACTATGCTGAAAGGTAAGATAGTACTGGACAATTAAGTCTAATGTGAGCAGCCACAGGAAGCCAGTGAGGGGTCTTGTAGTCTTCAAGCAAGGAAAGAGTTATCATAGTCCAGTCTTAAGGTGACAAGTGACTCAACAAGTATCTAAATGATGTCAGTGGTAAGGAATGGACAAATTCTTCTGATTTTAGAAAGAAGTTCAGGAAAGATTATTAATGTGAATGAATGAAAAAATGAAACTCAAAAGTAATTACACAGCTGCATCTTTAATTTCATAGAGAATTGTGAAATGAATTACATTTTGATTTGATTTGCACTAAAAAAGGTAGAAAGTGAAAAGGATGTTTTTTTTTTAAAGACTGCACTCACTACACTCACTACACAACTTCATATTCAATTGATAAGTGTAATGATGTTTCCAATTCTACTTAGAAACACACATGTGGTATGTTTAGAATCCACATTTTTGACATAATTTCTCTGCTTGTTTCTGTAAGTGTAAAGTAATGAATCTAAAATTAGGCTAGAGAAACAAGAATTTATTTTTGTTAGAAAATAACTAAGCATATTCTTGCCTCGGCACAATGATATAAGAAAATCTTAATGATACCCTACATTTGGTATTGCCTATTGCTGGAGTACATTGTAAAATCCATCAATCGATAGACCTTGATGTAGATACTAGATTTGTCACAGTGACTTTGTTTCGCCTCTGGCCCCCTGTTACTGTACAGTTCAAATGATGGCTGTACAGCTGAAAATGCTATATCCTGACAAGGGCAAGCAAGAGAGGGACACAGAGCTCACAGATGAGTAACTTGCCGTCTCTGCTGGTCCCACAGGAACTAGTGGAGTGGTGGTTTAACTTTCTGTGACCTGTCTCTCGCCATGTGATGTGCTTTGGCAGCACTCTTTTCTCAACTCCGTTACCCCTGTTTCTTGTCCATGTGGACAACCACAGGCCTTCACTCAAGAACATCTTAATTACAGTCAACTTGGCCAAACCTATTCATTTCTTTTTTGCCCTCCTCCCTATGCTTTTTGTCATCTTTTAATTCAAGAGGATGTTTTTGTTTTACTGCAGCTGTAGGGGATCCGGGCTATTGTTTTTCTGCTCGCAAGGGGTGCTTTGTGGTAATGTAATGAAGCTTCCAGATGATTAACACATACTTATGCTGCCGCTTATTGCTGTGACTGAGGAAGCAGGAGAACATTAAAGCTGCAAAATTGTAGCTATGGCCTCTGCATTGCAGTGCTGTTGCACTATTTCACAAAGCAGTGGAAAAAGAATTTTTTTGCTATCCTGTGTTCTGTCTCTGTAAACATTTATTCTTACTGTTTAAAATATTTTGATCAACAATTACTTCCCTTTCAGAGAACTGGGGGAGATGAGATTTACACATAGCTTAATAATGTTAACACAACATGTATTTAAATGTTAAAAGATCCAGTTCAGTTCAGAAAATTATATTTTTGTAAGTCATATCTCGGAGACAGCGATGATTCATCCAGTAAGGGGTCAGCACCCAAGGTGCATCAGATGCTGGACGGTTCAACAAAACATTGCTTAGTAGTAGGTGTTGCGTGGCTGCATTGTACTGTGAAAAATATTCCACATATATTTTGTCTGTAGCTTATGATTAGGGACTGAGACTAGGGGCAGGTATGTTATGTGATGTTATATATTCCTTACAGAAACGTTTGAATTGTATTTTACCAAGTTTCAGCCACAGCTTTTCTGCAAATTTTATACATGCTAAAATCACCTTAGATTTCCTAATTTTATCACTCACAAAATTAAAATGGCCTCTGACTATCCATGCAAGCCACTGAGAAAATATTTCTTTATCAAACTAAAAACTAGTATTGTTCTCTTCAAATCAATAATTAGGCTATTTCAGAGCGATAAATAGGTCTAGTCACTGAAACTGAAAACATTTACACCATTCTAGGAATATTATTGCCGAATTTGGTCATTCTATTTTTCTCAAAATATATGTAGCTTATTAGGATGTTTGTCTATGCACTGTTATATAGCTAGCCATGGAAATTTGGTGGTTTTTACACAAATAAAGTTACTTTTTGTTGTTTCATTCTATTCACTTGTCTGAAATTATTCACACCACTGCATTTTAGGTCTGGTGCTTGACTAGTTGACTGCCCACCAAGTACTGTAGTGAAATGAAATGCCTCCAGTCTATCTATTTTGTAAACAGAAAGACAGACAGAGTTATACATAGATATGTAGTCGTGTCACAGACGGATAGAAAACACTATCGTCTATCAAACCATGTACTTCCTTAATAGTAAGCTGTAAGTGCCAAGCAATGTGCTCTAGCTTGTCTCACAAACACAATAATTTGTACTAATGTTGTCATACTAATCAATACTAGAATTCAATATCAGATTCAATACTAGAGTTCGATATCAATTAGGACTTGTTTCCAAACTGAAATGCCAATTCTGCTGGAATTTGCTGGCAGACTACAACGATTTCCACAGGCATTGCAGCGAGCAGCCCCTCCCCTGGCTACCTGGAGGATCCAGAGTTTACATGACAGCCAGTTCAGGACTCATTTTAAGGTCCATGCCACTTAAAATGAATGTAGCTCAGCCAGGGAATAAACTTGTGCACATCGGTTCCGTGAGAACAGACTTTCTGAGCCACATTGCTCTGCGGGGCAAGCACCTAGCCACGCCAAACTTGACATGCTGGCAGATCTCCATGAGACATTTCCAACGAGCACTCGTTTGCCCCCCTAGCCCAAGGGGATCCAGAGTTATTAGCCCAAAACCTTACCCCAATGTTCTCGACGGAGGATGGGAAAAAAAACGTTGCACGCCTTTCAGTGTGCCTTTTCTGAGTCGCCCAATAATAATATTAATAATGCATTTAATTTATGAAGCACTTTTCAAAATACCCAAAGATGCTGTACAATTTTGAGTAGACAAACCTAACGCAGTAAAATTTTATATGGACCCTCTGCTCTCCACCTCAGAGACCCCTTAGCACACCTTAAATGATTTATTAAAAAATATTGTGACAAGCCTAATTTCTAATAATATACTGAATTAATACAGAATTAAACGAATATGTGCCATCATGAGTGTGTATATTGAACCAACACCACCAACAAGGGAGCAGTGTGTGGGGATGGTATCTTGCTCAAGATTACCTCAGTGGTGCCACTAGCAGTCCAGGTCCAGATAATGGTTGATAAATTTAAAATTTCAGGTGACAGGAGTGTCACTGGAGTGAATATTCACTATAACATTACTTTAAACATTTATTTCAGCAATAGCTAATTTGTGCACATCTTGGGCATTATTTTTCATTTGAGTGACTTTCTAGAAACAATAGTTTATTCACCTGCTCTCAGATAATAACATGCTTATTTTAATAATAAATAATTTAAATTAATTTAGGAGGTTAGTTCTTTATTGGATGTTTTGCTGTTTTGAGCACTGGAGTAGTTCAATCTTGCCATTGCTCAGATTATTCAGATTTGGAACCTCAGCCTCCATCTACCCCAAGAATATGAATATGAAAAAAAATTAAACTAGAGAATATACACTCACCTAAAGGATTATTAGGAACACCATACTAATACGGTGTTTGACCCCCTTTCGCCTTCAGAACTGC
>JBBPDC010000023.1:233269-245423 GCA_037974485.1 Hemigrammopetersius urotaenia
ACCCCTGCCCCCCCCCCCCCCCCCCCCCCCCCCCAGACATGACAGTAGCCTTAGGAATGCATATTATTTCTGCAATTACTGCTTTTCATTCAGGCCCCAGTATAACACATGAAGTGTCTTCACATTCTGAATTTCCAAGATGTGGGTCTACATTTCAATGAAATTTTGAATATTTCTATTACACAAAGCCTAAAACAATTCTGAGAAGCTTAGATTGTAAAATACTTTTAACATATGAAGTACAAAGCTGTCAAAATCTTTTTTGGAATAGCTGCATAAGTGAAGGAACAAACAACAAAGTTGTAACCTGAGGAATAATCAAGCAAAATATAGCTGCCCTACAATTTTGTAATAAGCAGTGCACCACAAACAGTGTCTCTCTGTCGGTTAGTTATAAGTAGTGTATTGAGATTCTTGAGCACATTTTCAGTAGTTCCCGAGAGAAAGAAACCCAAAGCTCCTCCAGCTGTTTTAGTTTTCCCATGCTACTGTAGTGCAGCTCAGTGGGGAATGGGGTGCAGTCGCAATACTGTGCCATCCATTTGAAATTCAGTCTGATGTGCTCTAATGTGACAGATTTTGCTCTTAAATTGCAGTGATCATAGAGTCTGAAGTATGATAATGAGCAAGCAGAGGATGTAAAATGCAATGATATGGAGAAGGGAAATAATCATTGAATTTCTCATTGTGCTCCCTTTTGCCATGCAGCTTTCACAGAGCTGTCTAGTGTCATTTGTTTCAGTTAGCACAGAATATGCGGTTGTCAAATGCGATTGGCTATGCCACCATGGCCCCGGCCTCTGAGAGCCATTGACAGTAAATTGTATTCTGGTCCTGAGTTATTAGGTTATTATCATGGCACTTGAAGTTTACAAAACCTTCCACCAGACGATCAGGATCAACATTAATGGCTGCAATCTCAGCATCAATGGTTTAGCTAACAGAGAAGGGAACATCCCAAGGAGCCACCAAACTTGTCATTCAGTTTGATACCTGCCCAGAACTGTCACTTATCACAGTTCACTCAAGAAGCTGATTGCTGAGGTCTAATCCTGGAGTAGCCCTTCATGTATATTTCACTGATTTTCTTTTAACTTCAGCCCATTGAGGAACTGACAATCCTTTCCTTTGAAGAAAGGCGTGCAGGACAGGGATTTTGCAGGCTCAGAACAAGTATCATAAAAGTTATTTGAAAGTGCGCCATAGAAGAATCTATTTAGGTTTCTTTAAGACTTCTCAAGAGTTGTTTTCTTCATGAACTATTTTTATAAATGTCTGAGTTCTTTTTCGAATCATAAGTCCAAGATCGTTATTTAGTGTACACAATTCAATGTAGACAAAGGTGATGATGTAATATCTTTAATGTGACCTTTTCTGTTCTCATTTGCAGATGACCCAAGAACAGTGCACACATAGGAACAATGTCCAAAGCACAGAGAAACCGCATGTGTACAAAGTGGGCATTTACGGCTGGCGGAAACGTTGCCTTTACTTCTTTGTCCTCCTTCTAATGATCCTCATCCTGGTCAACCTCGCACTAACCATCTGGATCCTCAAGGTCATGAACTTCACCATAGTAAGTGCTGTTTTTCCTTATCCCACTCCTCACATGGGGAACTTTGCTATTGCACAGGAAGCACTGATTCTTTGACTGGCTTAGGGGTACAAGGGAAATAATAGGTGTGTGCACAGTAGGAGTTCTCCAATCATGGCTTTGTAATTGCAGGCCTCAGCTAGGCAGAATGCCACTTTCATTTGACTCACAGTGGTCGATCTGTTGCCGGTGTTAGCATGGAGCTGCCTCCAATTCGATTTGCTTAGCCCCACTGGCTGGCTTCCTTTCCCTCCCTCTGAGCAGTTACTAAGCCTTTGAAACCCCATCCACAGGACTCTGGGTCTCTGATTAATTGCTGGATACTCATGCGAAGGCCATGTTTAATATTTCTACCACTCCCTAATGCTTTTGTGTCTGACCTTTTCTGGGATATTTAGGTTTTTGTCTAGCATTTATTAGATAATTTTGATTCTGATTTCCTAACACTTTACCATGCATACTGTGGGGACTGACTGAAAGCATCCCTTACATACAAAGTGCTGTTACGTGTTTATCTCACAAACAATGTCTCTTTTTCTGGAATTATGAAATAAATAAGGCATTTGGCCCTAAAAACAACTGCATTCTGGCTAAACACCAAAAATACTCTTTTAAAAAAGGTATACACATGATGGGTTGTAAACACAAAAACAAACAAATAAATACATAAGAAGCAGCGATACCCATGGCGTTTACACTTTTGTGTGTCTTGGATTACAAATGGACTGCGAGGCAGAGTTAAATGCAAGCTGGCATCTGTATGGGCATTACCCTTCTTCGTGAGGACACATCAGATGGCACACGGTGACCAAAAACGCCCAAGGCGATCTTTTCCACGAGAGAATTTTATTTCTGTTAAAGTGTTACGTGCAGACTGTCAGTTTTATTCTAGTGCAAGCCAAAAAAAAAACACTCCCACTCTGGGTCAAACCAAAAATTCTGAGGAGGTGCCTTGCAATGTTGTCAGAAATGACAATGTTCTTTGTTATGCTGTGGCAACTATGCGCATTTTACTTTCCTGGCTTGGCCTGCAGTGTCCTTCTCATTTTCATATGAAAAACCATTTGATTCTTCAGGAAGGAGAACTGAATGAAGGGCAGCAGGTGCGCAGGGGAGCCATGGAGATCAGGTCTGCGGAATGCACAGATGCAGATGAGCAGCTGGAGGGTTTTTCAGATTTATGTCATCTAAAAGTGCCTGCTAGCACCTCTGTGTGGGCCGGTATGTCAAGGCTGGAGGAAGGATGAAATATTTAATGTCCTCCGATGCCAGAGGACTATAAAATACCAGTCGCTGAGCTGGAAGAGGCATCATGGGATGTGTGCCGGAGCAGAGAGTTGAATATATCTCTTTCCTTCAGCCTCGCTGATCATGATGTAATATTCACACACTGTTTTGGATTCAGGATAACAGGGCTCTCTGACATTTCTCAAGTCCTTTACACAGCTATTTGGCAGTGCAGGCTCCTTATTCATGTTTAATTGTGCATGTTTAATATCCTAAAGAGTATATTTTGACAAGCCCGAACTCAGCAGTCAGTTATATCAAGACTGAGGCACGCACTAGACTGACTTGGCACGGCCTAGTTTAGTGCCTCAGACTGTTTGGCATGGATAACTTCAGGATGACACTCCGCATTAAGGGTAAAACCTACACTTTTACAAATAAAGATGATAAAATTTGTCCTGCAAAAGAAGCCCTATTCACTTCTTAAAGAATCTTTCAATGGACAGCTCCTCAGAAGAGCTTTTTTGCATAGTAGTGATGCAAAATCTCTATATACATGGAAAAGCAGCTATTTCTCCTCTGCATTCTCTTGGAGGCAGTACTTTCCAAGATAAACAATTAGCCTAATATCATGTTGGGGAATGGTTCCGAATACTTTCCCAGATTTTGGCAGCTCTGTTCATATCAATAAGACAACTGTTAGCTTGTGCTGCCCACTTTCATTCAAACACCACCTCCTTGATACCCTTACAAATCATTAAGGAAATGAATGGAAATGTCACAAGGAAGTAGGCGGCCATGGAAGAATCACACTAGCAGCTTGTCGCAAGGGCTTTGTATAAGCCATGGGTCAAGTGTGAACTCAAGTCAGCAACTCATGCTAACAAACACATACACAGACACACATACACAAACAAGCATCAGTCCCAGTGCAAACCTCGCACCACAATTAATTGAACTCATGGGAAGGTGACAATAAGAATCAGTTCAAAGGCTGGTGTGTGGAGCCTCTAAATGACAGTGGTGTTTTTTGTAGAGTTTTTTGTAGAGACCCCAAAGGTACTGTCTTCAAGAGCGTTTAGAATTACTGAGGTTTTGGAGACCTGGGTGGCACAGAAGAAATAGCACGGTGGTGAAGTGCCTCAGAACTTCATCCTAAGCTGGACTATATGGTCCTGTCAATTTGCAGTTAAGGTTTTCTTAAGCTGATCTTTTCAGTCAAATGGCATGTTGTCAAATCATCTCTTGCTTTATTAGCAGAACTGCTTTTCATGCAAAATTGACAAATGCCAGCAGCTTGTTTGGCTAATCATGCTACATGTGTCACTGCCATCACAATTCTTCTAATATGCATGAAAATCTCCCACCTCCGTTTGCTCGAGTATAAGTGAAGGGCTTTGTTGAGTGCCTTATCATGCTTGGAGGAGAATGGTAATTGCTTGAGCCTTCCATGCAAGCGTAAACACATCTAATTGGGTGATGATGAGGGAGGGGGCAACCCAACCATGCTTCCCATCATATGAGAAAGATGCTGACTTCATTCTAAAAGCGACTTGTTGAACAAACCAGGACATTACTGAACCTTTTAAAAATACATGAATATGGGACGATTGTTTTATCTTTATACAGTGAAATAGTTAACGTCCTCTTAATGTCTCTAATGCTATATAAAAATAGCAACTCCTCATTTTTCTCTCTTTTGACATAATTTAAACAGTTAACAGAAAAGCTATGGAAAGGAACAGCAATAGACAACCAAACTGTGGTAAAAGAAGGGGTAAAGTTTTCTTATTTACACTCATGACAAATTTCATAAGTAAGAAATACATTTTTCACTGATTGCCTGTTTTTTCAAATTGTTATATTATCTTTGTAATTTACAATTACAGTGTAGTTCTGCTGTTTCTCTGCATCTTTGGTCTTTAAATTTCTGAATTGTATATTATTTTAGAACAGTGTTTGTTTAAATGTAAGATTGTAGGTTGGACAAAGATAGGGTGGAAACAACTAGGACAGAGCAGTTAAAAAGTGGATCATCTTTCATGTGTCATACTGTGCTTTTCACAGAGCAGTTGGAAGATTTTGTGCAAGGTGGCACTATCTGCTTCACTCTCCTTAGGAGAGTAAGCATGGGAGAAAGAAATTAAGAAAGAAAGAAAGAAAGAAAGAAAGACAATGAAAGTAAGAAAGCTTTACTATGTGATTCAGTTTGCCAGGTCCATGTAGAAGCCTTGAATCCTAGAAGCCTAGAATCTTGGTAGGCAGTCTCCTTGTGCCATGACACTTCTTACCAGTTCACAGTTGGGCGTTTACTTAAGTATTGTAGTATTGGCCAAGCTGGGTCCATCTACTACCTCTAACCCATTCACTCTTCCAGTATTTCTTTCTCCAGAAAGAAATTCCTTTATCCTGATTGTGTGAAATGAGACATATATACACCCCCCCACCCCTTTAGCCCATCACACAATACTTCCGTGTCACACTTTTGAACTGACACTAAGATGTCATTTGATAGCTCAACATGCTTGGAGTAGAACACTAATCCCTGCTAAGTTAGCTAAGAGACACCTGTGTTAGAACATTATTCAACAAATTATCAGTAAATGAAATTCTTGTGATATAGGTTGTTCAAGGAATACAGCAAACATAAAAACAAACAAATAAACAATCAATCAAATCAATCAATTAATAAATGCAATACCAGTACATAATAGAAAAACAATACAGTGAAGATATATTTATAGGGAAAATAAGTGTACTAAAATACTACGTTTGTCAATCACAAAGAAGTAAAGGCAGTCATGCATACTACTGAAAAGTATTATTGCACATGATCAGGGATGGACTGGGACGAAAAATCTTACTGGGCATTTTGAGACCAGCTCACCTGGGGTGCTGATGGGATCCTACACCGGCCAAAGTATGCCCGATGGACAGTCCAGCATTGCACATAATATTGATATTATTGTTTTCAGTGTCTGATGTTTAATATGTATCATGCATGTATCAAGATAACAGCTAGGGCAGTTATACACATCCAGAGAAAGTCCTGCATGGTTACGGCAACACTGAGTGGGAAAATTCCCAATTACAGCCAACACCCCTTGTATAGTGTATTTACATACAAGTATATGAACTATATCAAATAAATAGAATCAAAAGTATAGAAATGAACGGGGGTGAATTCTCGTGACATTTCTTAGTGCTCTATATCATTTCATGATGAATTATAGTAGAATAAAAATGTTGTTAAGTTACAGGTTTACACCCCTATTTAACCACAATTTACAGCCTATGGTACCTAAAGCAGTAATGTGTATTATGTGAGTTTTTGCTGCTTAGTGACCATGTCCAATTGCTTGCTACAGGCTTTCAATCTAGATGAATCATATGTCAAGGACCCAGCACAAGATAGAAAGTTATTGATCAATGGTTCCTGGATAGAGCAGAATGATGAAAAGACTGTTGTGGTTTCAAGGAATAGGGACAGCAAAAGATACTGCATACTCTGGTGAATGATTGCAGGGTTGTTACTAACATTTAAAATCATCTCCTTTCACCTCAGTTCAGCTTACGATGTGCTGCATGTCAGCTCACTTAGCTATTACAGTATGTTTTATAGAAGATTCAACAGCTCATTTGTTTGCCTTTTCCTATACTATACTTTCTCATGAACTACAAAAGTAAATATGTTCAAAATATTTCTCCAAAACATACAAAGACAAATTACACATACATAAAAAATTACACATACATCCAGTGTTTCTTCCCAAATCAAATGTATTAATAGGGGAGTTGCCCCCAACTCTCCACTTTGCTGCAGCAACAACTTCTACTCTTCTCAGTGGCTGAAAACTGGTGTGAGAATTTGACAGCATTCAGCCACAAGAGTTTAGGTGCTGTAATGTATGGATCATAGTTGAATCTTAGTTTCTACATAGATTTTATACATTATTTAAACATGCATACATCATATTAGAAAACCATCTCCTATAACATTGCCAAAATGTCAACAAGTATCTCCTTCTCTTGAGCACACTCCTGTGGAAGTAGAATGTACCTGGAAGTACATAATTTTAGATGTGAACAAACAATAGTCAGAGGTATGGGTGTGCTGTGAGAGCAGTTTCTTCAAACTGGGCTTTAGGCCAGACCTATCTGTCCACTAAGTGAGCATCAGTGAGCACTTGCTAATGGGGTGAAAAGGTCAGAGTCTAGGGCCTCGCCCAAACTTCTGCCTAGGCCCATGGCTTTCCTCAGGGATGTGCATGGTTGCTCTGTAGGGACTGATCTATGGCCTTGAATACTCCATACTGCTTCATCAAAGCGCAGTGACAGAGCACAACCTCCTTGTCTAGGCTAGGAAATTGAATTTGCTCTGGCTTGGAACAAGCCTGCAGTGCAACCACTCGGATCTTGTACAGTGTTTGGTGAGAGTTGTTCCCTTGGCACAGCTTCTTCTCATTGAAGCTTTTGGGCAGAACTCGTGTTGTGTCAGTGTCTGGACTCAATGAGACAAGACCAAAGCAGAAAGAAATAGTTTCTGGGTCAGTTCTGCCCTTGGGGTTTTTGCTTGTTAAGATAAGGCCAGCAATGAGATTTTATGAAGGTGCTTAGCTTGAAGGCTATTGTTCTTGCCAACTGCCTATCTGCCATCTGATTTGGTGAAATAGTGAAATAATTTTTAGATTTTTAAGCATTCCAGACACACTGGAGACAACTAGTTCTGCTCTTACAGTAAGTACCAAATTGTAAATGATTTGTCCATTTGGTTAATATCACACTGTTTACACGGTTCCCACTGTGTGCTGTGCTGTGGTGTATTTATGCATGACAAAAATAGACACTTTACACTTTAATACGGGTTAATGATCTATTAGTTTAGCAGGTCATGAACCCTATTAGATGAATAAAACTGGTACAACAACATGGAATATAAGCATTTTTGTTGGCTGCACAATGTATAGGGATTCCGATTCCAAAAGCCATATAGGCTTTTAAAATCTGTTATGTCAACCACTAAGAATCTATATGATGACATTTTTGAGATGACACAGAAGTTAGGGTAATTCAGTTATTGTTACCAAACATCTGCAGGCTCCAAGAAAGAAAGCCAGAATTCTAGCATGTGAAAGGCATCAAATTGTAGGCATCAAGTGTTTTTCTATTAGAGAAACACTATCTGCTTAGGTTCTAGTGACTGCTCATTTTTGATCACGGCTCCCTGTGGATGATAAAGGTGTGATTTACCTTTTGTCTTGGTAATTTCATTAGCACCCACAGCTGTCTTCTGAAGGAGGAGCAGAGGAGTGTATTGTCATAGATGGAGTGCTGCAGATGGAGGCACTGTATTACGACGAGCTTATGGATGGTGATGAGCTTGCCACTGTGGCAGCACTTGTTTGTTGGAAGGTTGAAAATGGCATTGCATTCTATTAACCCAAGCGCACTGTTGCTTAGCGTGTCAGCTTGGCAAATAATGTCTTCTTCTCTCAGGGTCCCAACCTTCCCTTTCCCTGATCAGCTCCTCCACATTGCTTTGACACAGGACATCCAAGTGTGTTGCTTTCTGTTGTCATCGTTCCTTTATTGAATACATTTTTAAAAATCAGAGATTGGGACCTCACTGCACTGCAGGTGTCCTGGGAAAACTGTTGGTTGTATGCTGATGATAAAAAAAAAAAAAATTCAAAATATCAAGATTTCACAAAGCAAGTAACAGTATGCAGAGATAATTAATTGGATACAAAGATTATTTTTTTGGTAGACCAGTCATTTAAAAACATAGTGAACTGGTCAGAAAGTCATTACCAAAATAATAATATAATTAAAAAACAAATTAGAAAAGTAGTGTGTAGCTTGTTAATCGGGCCTAGCAGCATCTGATGCAGTTAAGTTGTGCAATACAGATAATGTTTTGGTGTCTCAGTGCCACAGGCATTCAGTGTGGAGTAAAGTGAATGCTAAAGTCATCCCAGCTCACAAAATCTCACTTTTCATGGAGAAGCCTATGATTCCTGCTCACACACTTTTGAATATGTAGATTACAGTGCACCTGCTAATTCCATAAAAGAAAAAGAGGGAGCTCAGAAATTGGTGTTATCAGCAGGTGTACAAGTAAAAGGAGACATCCATTATCTAGGCACCAGGTGTACTCACCACTGCGTCTGGAATATGTGCACTTTCTTTGATAAAAGAGAAACAATTGCTTAAGGCAACAGCATGAAACAGGAGAAAATAGCAAAGCCGGGTTAGGCTAAGTGGGATTTGTTTCAATGTAATTTCTGTTTTACAGGGATCAGTGAGGAAGTGTGAGATGAAGAAAGGAGATGGTTGGCCAAAGTTACTTACTGTTGCAAACTGAATGAACTGAATGCATACAATGGGCTTCATATTGTCCAAATTGACCTGATTTGAATCCAAACCACCAGCTTGTTCAATTCACTGTTTGCTTAATTTGCAGATTTTTATGATGTAGGCCCCCAGTGACTATCAAATTCACCACTCAGCAGCAGTCAGGAAAATTTACCAAATTTCCACCTTGACAAATATAATTAATTGTATAAAAACTGAATCACAATGATAAGGACAGAGAACTGCAGACATCAGTGAGTGGCTTTTTGGGTACACAGCTACTGTGAGGGACAGGATTGCAAGTGTCAAAGATGTTTGTCATAATGGCAGACCAGCTGCAGTGGAAATAAACATGTATTCCCCCTGGGAAAGGACTGGCAGGCCACGCCATCTGCTTAGTTATGACAATCAGCAGTTTGCATGAGGCACCACTGAAAATAGCAGGGGATATATGCACAGCAAGTGTAGTCAATAATGCAAATATGTTCCATAGAGAGTTTCTCATGCCTCAACTTTTCAGGTGTTTTCTGCAATTTGTTTGCTAGCTCATATGGATTAACTTCTAGTCTTAATGTAGAGATCTCCTTCCTTCTCATGTTTTATTGCTTCAGAGTGATTGATTTGAGCTATCTAGGCTCCATCCTCCAATGTGTTCCTTTGTAGGTGCAGTCGCGAGGTTCAACAAGTTTGGCACAAACATTCATAAACAGTTGATCTATGGCATCACACAAACACCTGCTTCTAGCACCCTTATTTTTAAGAGTGTGTGTCAAAATATTAACACTGATGTGCTAAAACAGCTCCCAATACCATTATTTTATACGGATAGAATTATATTATTAACCAACTCAACACTGCTATGGAACTAAACATCAATTTCTGAGAATTTTAGTAAAAAGGGTCTTTCACTAAATATCTGAAAACAGAATAGTCAAATAGTTTATAACTTCAATAAAGTGTATATGAAGTATCCACCATATAGAAAGCGCTGAACACATTTAAACTACTTTGCTGATTTGCAATAGTCTACATGGATGGCTGTAGGTAAAAAGGATTTCCTGAATCTTTGTAGGCTCTACAGAAGCACTAAAAATTGCTTGCTGAAAAGGCTTTTTAATGCTTTTTTTTAATATCCTCTTCTGTGGTGTGACCTCAACAAACTCCAGTTCCGTTCTATCTGCACCCCTCTGCCCTCTTATTAAGCCTGCTCTGGCAAACAGGCATATCTATTTTTTCTTTCCTCCAGAACAAATATGCAGAAAAGTACTGACCACCACACTCTATTAACACCTGCTCCAAATCATATCACAGGCATTAAGTATAGAATCCTTCAGAATAAAAATGAGGTTTGTCATGTTTTTTTGTAGCCCCTGCTCACTTGACTAGATACACAGCACCAAGGCTGAGTTCTGAACCAAACGATAACCTGAAAAGAATGTAAACTAGTCCATGACCAACTGGAGATCAAAAAAGTTCAATATTCTTTAAAACAGCACCTATTTAAGAAACAGTTTAGCAACAAAACAAAAGTTAGTGTTTAAATTTGACTTCTGTAGAAGCAGAAGCAGAAGAAGTTCAGAACTATAGCTGTGAGCAAATTTAAAAAAGGCAGACAAAATATTAGCAGTCCAAAATTAAGTCTAAACACCACCTGTCCATCATTCAAACAACATCCCCAACATTTTTCTTAAAGGAAATGGCAAGGCCTCTCACCAACACAGGAGATTCCAGCATGTCAAATTAAAAAACTGTATAAAATAAAGTTCAGGATAATATTTCAGATATTTTTTAAGGAATGAAGAATAAAGCAAGGAAGAAGAAGCTCAAGCAGAACTAAGTCAGCAGGCCACAATACACTTAAAGTGTGAGACAGGTTCTTAGAAACCCAAGTGAATCGAACTCAACAAATATTTGGGAAAAGACTTGGTACTCCACCAAACCTGACATGAATAGAAGAGTCCTGTTTGGTTCAGACAAATATATTTCTAGTCCACTTATAGTTCACTTTCCTGTGCACGTCTACTTCAAAGAACTTCACTTCCACCACAGGCGTACTAGACACTGAGGCTTTACTCTTTTAAAGCCAGATAGAAGTTCCTTTAATTTCTCAAATGTTCTGTTTGTAAGAAATTGTCCTCATAGCGTGAGGAATAAGTTGAAAACATCAGGGCCCTGAGCTGTGTCTCTGCAGCACTGAAGCACATCAGAAACTGAGAAACTGCAGTGGAACTGATTTTGGTCTTGGCAGGAAATAGCCCAGTGAGCATTTGATTAAAGGAGGAAGAAGGTACATTCTTCCAAGCACCCTACCAAGTAGATAGTGCCTGGTGGTATTAAAAGATGTCTGAAAAGTTGAAAAAACACAATTCTTATAGAACTCCCAGCCCTGTACAAGCAGGAGCATGCTCAGTGAAGCAAGAAAAGGTCTGCTTCCTCCACACTGGTGCTGGCCTGTGATGCAAATTACATGGGAACCAGATGCTCACTCAGCTGTTGTTTAAAATGGTTAGCAAAAGTCTATTTGAATATCTTAATGCAAGAGGTATGCTGTAGATTGCAATGTGTGTAGCAGGATTTCTCCAGAATGGATTACAATGCTGGATGCTTTCAGAGGTGCACATGAAATATCAGTAGTCAGAGCATAAACTGCAAAGTTGAGGGCCTAGAATAAAGCATAGTAATGGATCAGGTGGATTAATGAGACATGTATCATTGCATTAGACACACAGCTCAGTGTGAGCCATGCCCAAAATGTTTAATCTCAAATCTAATCCTCATGCATAAACCATTCTAACCTATGTGTGTTCCTCAAACCTGAACATCAGCTTTTAAGATCTGTGTGGTTAACTACTATAAAAGTAATGGATGAACATGCTAGCATGAGTATGGGGTGGTGGTAGCTCAGTGGGTAGGATACTTGCCTCTGGACCAAGAGGTCATGGGTTCGAATCCTACCCTCAGCACCACCACTGGGTCCCT